>JAQBSW010001478.1:0-132687 GCA_029291075.1 Eudiplozoon nipponicum | reverse complement strand
CGCTCTTGACCTAGTTTACGTGTTGCGTAGAGGTCTAGACGAGGTCGTTTCTGCCTGTTGCTTAGATTGATCTTTCCATATAGGCTAGCCTTCTTTCCTTCCACAAAGGTTTTCGAATTATTATCATCATAATTAGTATTTATTTTATTCTCATAGATTGGCAACAATGAAGCATTAGTTAATAAATGCTGACGCGTCTTTGTTGGCGATGATGCTTATAGTAATAAAGAAAACACGAGGAACTCATCAAAATAACAAGAAAATCATGCTTAAGAATACTGGCGCTAGAGATAAAAACAAATAAAACAGGTAGACAAGCACCTAGACAGAAAGCGAAGTGCGTATTCACAGTTATCCACAGCTACACCTAGCAGTCCTTCCTTGAGCTGATTCCTCGCCTGTAAAATTTTCAGTGTAACGACACCTAGATGGAAAATAACAAAAAACAGCACATTTGCAATATTATAGACAAAAATATATACATTTCTATAGTTAAACGAGCATTGGTTAAGCGGGCGGTGATACAAATTACTATAATCAAGATCGCAACCTTGATTATAGTAAATATATACATTTTAACTTACATTATTCAGCATGGCGTACCTAGAAGCAAGTTACCCCGTATGGAATTGTAATGGTGGGCCGAAGTTAGTATGAACTAAAAATGTAATCATACTGACGCGTATGCATCGCGATTGCTAAACCTCAATAGTACGACTAGACAATGTACGATGCAAAAATACTGTTATAAGAGCATGTTTCTAAAATAACCGCCAAGAACAGTTAATAAACTTTAGTCAAAATGAACTAACTGATTAGCTGCAGCAAATCTGCAAAAGGCTCAAACAGCAAAATAACCATACTTAAAACAAGTTTTCAGACTAAATTAACATGTAACTAGTTATGCCATACCAAATACACAATTATATTCGTGCTAGTTTTCTGCAAACCAGAATAGAGAATCCAGAGCATCTACTAAGAGGCGAGGGCCCAGTCACGAGGCCGCAATGATGTATAGGCCCAATAGCAGCCTACACAATGCACAAGAGTAGAATAAATATACTATTGATGGTAACCACGACACTTAAGGTTAACCTAACCAAATGCCCGGAAATTAAGAAATAAAAATTATTTGAATAACATTAGTGGAGCGGAGATAAACATCATTTAATTTTTTGTAGCCAATCGCACATAGGAAAGCTATACTGGCGTGTTTCCACTTCTGAAAGTAATCATTAAAGCTAAGGCGAAAAGCTGACTAACTATAAACAATTCGCAAGGTATATTCAATGTATGGGAAATCATAAATGCTATTCGTGCATATTGTATTTGACTGGAATGTCGGCTCCACAATGTGAATGAAGTCACGAGCATAACATTTATTCCGTTTTCGCAACACTTATTTAAATTATTTAGTTAAGTTGATAACCATCCATTAAATCAAATTTTCTGACATTCGATAAACTCTAATTCCGTTTTATTTATTTACCTGATTCTCGGGTTGCGTTCCGATTTGTTTGAATCCACTTTTTTCATGATTTCGCTAAATATTTCGGCCCCCGGATATGGAGGCCTATTTCAATGGCAAGCACGTCACACATACAAGTAATAATCAATACGTCATTTTGAAAATTTTAGTTCCAACTGCTCCATTTATACTTGTCAGATCAAGTTCATTATTACATAGTAAATATTCAATTCAAGCAAAGCTCACAAAACCAAAACCACAGGCAGACAAATTGACAACTAACTTTTAAAACATTAATTGTATGTGGATTTGACCGCATTTATCTTGTGCGGGACAATAGAAAGCACTCTTAGGTCAGTAAAATCTTAAATTTTGATGGTTTTCAGTTGTTCTGCTTATTGGCTTCGATTGATGGGTTCTCACTTGTCCCTTCTTTTTTGAGCGTTTTATCAGCTGATTGACTGAAAATGACGTTGGATCAAGATTTTCCATTGTTCTCTGCCCAATATTTCGAGACATCATTTCCAGTCTCATCTTCAGGGTTAACAAAATACGAACAGGAGTAAAACACAACTTGTGGCAAATGTGGTATCCTCATTCAAGACCTATATTTATATCTATTTTAATTCTAAAAGTATTCTTAATTGTCTTCCTAATATCCGGTCTTCATACCTAGTCTCTAATACTCAAATGTATACAAAAACTTATCCCTGTCCCCCCTCTGCGCACACAACTACTTATAAACATGTGTATTTTACTAAAGTGACATTTATTGAATAACTATAAGCACACTTAATGTATTAACATACACGCCTATCATTTGAATTGCTGTTCCGGACGCATAGAAAGATCAACAAATTTTTATTTCAATATTGCAGTATTCCTCACATGCCCCCCAGTTCACCTAATCCCATTCTGCTTCCAATCGGTTATGGACAGAGAGATTAAAAAACTGTTGAAAGTCTATAGAGTATTATTCTATCGTTTTGACAAGACCGAATACGGAGTTCACACTAACGAAATCGTCTCTCAGCCAAATACACATTAATACTCATATCCTATATAAATTAGTTTCTCCATTAATTGTATGTCTTTAAAATTAGTTCGTGATATACATTGATGACTAGTTCACGAGAAATAATATTGAATCACTATACAAAAGACAAATCCCGCAAAACTGATCATACCTGAATAAATGCGCCTGGCTTACTCTACAAGTGGATCTATACATACGCATACAATTGCTCGATACTTTTATTACTGCATGTACAGAGGCATGTTTTCAGTGTTACAGTCAAGTTTATACGTGTTAGAATTGTTAAATTAAGAATGTTCTTCATTATCAGTAATTATGTAATTTTTCTAGAATTGAATCTTCAATTATTCACAGTTTTCGTTTTTTACTCGTTAACTAATTTTGATTAGGAGCGGACATGATAAAATTAAACGGTTTGGAATTCTTTGTACAAGGCTGGACTCATGTGTTTCGCATGACTATTTTGCATAAATTATAAACTTGAATTATATCCGGACATATAATTTATCTTGAGCCTGGTCATGTGTTCTAATTGTATGGAGAAACTGAGCGTAAATCGTGGAAATATTGTGTAGTAACAAACGTAGCGGACCGCCATATACACACACACACACTAAATTTGTAATCTGCTATACTAACAAAACGCACACAATAATAATCCTGCCTATATTATTCATTGGAATATCATTTTTCCGGGCGGCGTGGCGTCTGTTTTATAATGACAGATGGTAGATGACTAGTTGGAACTTTAGGTTGACGGCGATGCCGATAGAATCCACCAGAAGCCGAGACGAATCAAAGAATAAATTTGTATATAACTCAAAATTGTATGAAGATGGCGGCCTTGATGAAATAATAGACGTTTAAAAATTGAAGCAAATGTTCTTCGATTGGAGCCTCGGGCGCGACAAATCTAACAAGTACATTTTTAACGATCAATAAAGACAAATCCTATAATAGCAATATAAATAATAAAATCTTGACATGGTATATTAGTCTCTCTTTCTTTCTCACTTTTCTTTCCTCTTCCTTGTCCTCTACCTCCGTTTTTCTCTTCCTCCTTCTCTTTCATTCACTCTTAATCTCTCTCTCCCTTTTTATTTCAATCTATACATCTCTCTCTCTCTCTTTTATATATATATATATATATATATATATATGCATGTATAAATACATAAATATAAGTATTTATTGCGTTTCTCGTTTTCTTGGTTAAATGCTCCAAAAAAGGAAATAAGAAATAATAACCAATTTAAAATGACTAAATTAGAGCAAAAAAACTAGCCAGTTCATTCCATGTAGGAACAAGAAGGCATAACATAATCTCGGCATATATGTATAATCCCATCGGGGTATGGAAGTCGTGCTTATTGGGGACTGATCAGTAGGAGTCGACAATACTCACCGAAGCCACTAATTCAATTAATGCGAAGCAAATAGACGGGGAAGACGTTTAGACCAATGTGCGTTAAAGTGTGGTGCAAAGTCAACTTCATATACGCATGAATCTCGGAGATTGCAACGTCCATTTAGTCTTGCATCACTTTGCTAAATAGAGCTGATGTGAGTCGTGGCATCAGCTCGTGCTGGCAAGTAGCCAAATGGATAACACTTTGTAGCAATGGTGTATTTTGCATGCCCTACAAGCTATAAAAGAGAAAAACACATTACTAAACGATCATTGAGTGCACGAGCGGTGATAATTGCTTAAATCAAGTTTGGGATCTTGATTTATTACTAAATTCCTTATCCACAATCCAGATGCATTTATTTTGGTTATTTGCAACAAAGAATGGAAAAGCTGACAAATGCTTCTGATTGCATGTGAATCAAACGTTTTACATTACGTTGGTATTTGCTGTGTGCAAAATGTTAAATGCGAATGAAGGACTGAACGGAAAAAAATAATGCACCAATTTCGGACCAAGGCTAGGGGCAACTCAACAAACAATTAACAGACAACGAGGAGGATCTGCTGAATTACACCACCGAGTCAGTTTTGTGCCAAATTAAAAGTAAAATCATAATATTCACCCTACTAACCTTTAACAGCCAGCAATGAAAGATTCCAAAATCGTTCAGGATAGGCTTGACAAATCTTCAATCCAATTTCGTAATAGTGGATTGCGTTACGCCAATCTCCATTCTTCTCGTAGGCCCGACCGCATCTACTCACCGACAAATAATTAAAATGTGGAAAGCGTCAATGTTATGAATAGACATTTACCTTTTAACCCTTAGATACATACAAATTTGTCATAGTTTGAACACAGTAATCTGACATGCGTCTAAAGAAGTATTGTTAAATAATGCACCTCGTTTATGTGCAAATCAACACACCAAAATAAACAGAATTATATCAACATAATAAAGAATGTTTCACTGCCAAATACGACAGAAATTCAAATTTATATGCAAAAGAAAACAAGGCCTCGATTTTCTAGTCGCAGTTACGACTGTATTGACTTGATATACGAACCTCGACAAGCGCGGAATTACGAGCAGTATAGTAAAATTATTTCCCAAGATACACAGATAATCTAGTCAGCGGAAATGTCCAGTCGCCAGTGACACACAAATTTAACCCATTTTAACATAACTTCACCGAATATTCGACGCTTCCAGGCAGTCCACCATCTTTTTTGAAAAGTAATGCCCACATAGATAACCAGCAACGCTGCCATTCGTAGACGTATTATTAGAGAGGCCGACAAGCACTTTGATTTAGGAAGACAAGTAAAACTCTATCAACTTCGCTGTTCAATAATATTTTACGCATGCCTTCAATTCTATTGTCCATTAGAGCATTATAACCTCATCCTGGGCAAGATGGGCGCAAGAAGCAAGGTGGACAGGTCCGAATAATGGCAAAATTAGCTAAATTAGACTACAGAAAATTGGCTAGTAAAGGACCTGTTCGTCTACCAGGATGGGCTCTAAATGCGCATCATAGTTCTTGGTTAGAAACCCGGCGTGATATGGCATCGAACCGAGCTCAATGGCGATTTTGTTGCAGATTTATAATAGAATAATCTCAACTTTCTTACTAGAGCAAAGTTCATTCGTATTTTATCAAACCATACAATGAAAATCGGAAAGAAGCTGTATCGCCGATGTCACTTCGCCTAAAAACTGATTTGGTTATAATAATGCATAAAAAAGTATGCTTCCTGTATGTTAACTATATAAGTAGCTATGTATGAATTTTGAGTATCTCCTTCACAAATCACTCTCAATTACAAAATTTTTCCTTGGTCTAAACTATTTTATGCTTTTTTAAAATTTAAATATTTTTAAACAATATTAATTTTCAATTACAGCAAAAAAACATTTGATTTTATTTGTCTCGTTATTATATTTCAGTGAAGCATAAATTATTAAAGGCTGTTGTATAGCCAGTGGTGGTGATGATGATAACAATGATAAAAAAATACAAAAGAGTACCGATAAGACAGACTATTCTTTAAATCAAGTTTGCGAGCTTGAAGTAAACACCAATCCCATTGTATTTAACCAGTCGTCGAACAACATAACAAAACTACCGCCAGCTGCAACGCACTGACGCGTTTCGACCTTCCATGATCATCATCAGAGTACGACGGTAAACTGACTATTGAGGATCAAACCGCATTGAATATATATGGAAATCAAATTTAGATATGCGGCTCTCACCTCCAGCAGTCTCGCATACACAGAAGAAACATCAAAAGTCAACCACAATCAAATCGAGTAGTATATGAACAATTTGTTTACCAAGGTTGCGTCTACATGAGCATCATTCTTCTTAAAATCAAGTTTGCTAGCTTGAAGTAAACACCAATCCCATTGTATTTAACCAGTTGTCGAACAACATAACAAAACTACCGCCAGCCGCAACGCACTGACGCGTTTCAACCTTCCATGATTATTATCAGAGTACGCGCAATCAATTATTGTTAAATTGTATTGCCTATATATGAATATGTGGCGAAAGCTGCAAACAGTTTATGTTCGTTAAATGCTGTTTGTTGCGAAGAACTAATATATATGCAAGTATGTATTAGGTTTTGCGAACCTAGTAACAAATTAGTTCAGTTGTGACCAGAAGGATAAACCAAAGGCAGCATGAACGGAAAGTATTATCTCATGCACATTCGTTTCGTGCTTACTGGCGACTCATCAGTAGGAGCCGGTATTACGCCCTTTAACCACTGTATATTTGGTAGAAGAATGTGGAATAATAGGACGGTACAATCTCCTAGACGAATGTGTAAACCTGTAATAGTGAAGCTAACATAATCTAAAGTCAACGACAATGCGAATTCAATGCTAACTCACACTATATAATATATATGCCGAGACTGTAAAGGATACTAACACTATGGCTATTGTGTTAGTAACTGATACCTTTTTTTAAAATCGATGATTACCGGATACTAACACTATGGTTTCCGAGTCGTGACTGCATAGAAATTGTGTAGCCGACATTTCCAGTCAAGTTCAATGTATGCGAGACTGCTAGAGGTAAGAGCCGCGTATCTAACTTTGATGTCTATGTATATTCAATGCGGTTTGATCCTCGATAGTCAGTTTGCCGTGTTGCATCATGAACACAACCATAACTCGCAGCTAACTCTACCCAACTAGGAAAATAAAGTTGAGAAGATTAATCTACTAGAAGTCTACCACGAGATCGCCATTGATTTCAACTCGATGCTATATTGCGAAGGGTTTCTAACCAAGAGCTATGACACGTACGTGGACCCCGTCCTGGCAGACAAAACGGTGTTATTCTTTAAATCAAGTTTGCGAGCTTGAAGTAAACACCAATCCTATCGTATTTAACCAGTCGTCGAACAACATGACAAAACTACCGACAGCCGCAACGCACTGACGCATTTAGACCTTCTATGATCATCATCAGAGTACGACGGCAAAGGTCGAAACGCGTCAGTGCGTTGCGGCTGTCGGTAGTTTTGTCATGTTCTTCGACGACTGGTTAAATACAATACGATTGGTGTTTACTTCAAGCTCACAAACTTGATTTAAAGAATTGTTACCACCACCCGCGCAATCAATTATTGTTAAAAACGGTGTTATATTGCCCAATTTCATTGTACTTACTTACTTTACTGCGGCTGACTCCTTTTGGAGGATAAGCCGGCTCCATTGATATAATGGAGTTTCTTGGGAATTTGGTACAAGTGGTGTCCCCTCACCACTCGGCTTTTTGATCGAGGACGCACCTCTAGCCTTTGCACATCCAAGCGCAGTCTGCAAGGCAGCAGTAAGTTGCATGGTTGCCGTTGGCTGTTGAGAGCTCATTCGCCATTGGGAAGTACGGGGTACTGTCCAGGAGTCCATGTAATCCTGTGGCTGTTGAACCCTTTTGTGGCGGGGAACACACGCCGAGTCATGGTGCTGTCGTCGGGCTCATGTGGTATTTTATAAGAGATCCGATTGCCGGTCGGAAATCCACCACGCCCTGGTGACACCACCGCCATTTCATTGTAGTAGACATTAGCTGTTTTTAACATGTCAACTAACCCGGCGATGTCTGAGAGAATAAGGCTCTACTGGGCAGGCGAATTGAAAGCATACGTAAAATGTAATCATGCCAGTGCGGTTGACGGAGTCTTATTTATTTCTCTAACAGGAAGCAATAGTTGGTCGTTTGATAAAATACGTCTACCCATCTCAGAGTTGTGTATTCCTTGCAAATAATCTATATTGGCTATGTCTATCAAACAACTGTCGTCGAATGTCTATAAGCGTCTAAGATATTTGACTCTAAAAGAATAAGTTTCGTTAGCGTATAAAGATTTTACCCACAACTTTTAAGGTAAAATGAGATACTAGAGTTTCTTCATAAATGGCGAAGGATGCAGATTATCTTATTCACCTGGTGACACATTACCTGAGTTATAGATACAGGTACCAAGATATGCAAACATGTCAACAACGTCCAATTCTTCACCTTGTAGTCACAGAGTTCAAGTGAGAGATGAGTGAATTTGTAAGAGCACCTCACAATTAGATTGTGCGAATTTAATACAGAAATGCACTAGCCTAGGCGGAATCTTGGCTGACAAATAGCAATACAATGTCGACTAATGTTACCTCCAGAGGAACTTCGACATCTGCGTCAAGAACGTATGGAACAAAATGGGGAATATAACATCCCTGATGAACACTGCCTTTAAGAAAGAAGTTTTGCGATAAATCGTTGTAGAGTCTAACGCGGCTAAGTGTTTGCATAACAGGCACCATGACATTTACAAATTTACACGATATACCACTTTTCGACATAATATCGAATCAAAATTGCGATCCCTTGAGTGAAATGCGTCATTGAAATTTAGAAAAAGACGGCTATATACATATCGTTGTACAAGTTATGGCATTAATGTAACAATATTATCTTTAAATCCTCGTTCTGGCCGGAATCCGGATGCATCTTCTCTGTTATGCGATGCACGCGACGCACTGAGACGGTGTAAAATAATCGAAGCAAACAACCTAGAAATGATTGAAGCCAGGCTTATACAACGATGGTTATCGCACAAAGTACGGTTTACCCTTATTGTAGATAGGAATGATGATCGAGTCGCCTCATTCTATGTAATACGAAAAAGATAAGTCAACAATTTAAACATTGTATTGCCACTGTCCTAAAATGGTTTCGGAAAAAGATACTTTCGGAGGTAGGACCGATTCAGATACAAAAGAAAATTGCTCCTTGAAGTGTTCATCACACCTATCAAGACGATACAATTTATCCGTTTTCATATTATTGATACAATTATTATAATCAAGGTTGCGGTCTTGATATAAACACCTGACCCATTAATTACTTACATATGTCAGTATAAACTAAGAATTGTATAGTGTAGAAAGGCAATTCATCCAGTAGACCGGTTTCGTCCTTATTGGGAACTCATCAAGTACTAGCCAGAATTTGCCGCGGACAACAAGATGTCTAAATGGATGCCATATGAGCTCCACCTAAAGGAAAAATTGACTAGCCAAGTTACATTAGTTAGTATATATCTGAAAATTGTGTTTAGTGTAGTGTGCGGCAGGATAGCTCAGTGGTTAGAGCACCAGATTCCGAAGCAGACGTGCCCAGGTTCATATCCTGTCCGCGGCAAATTCTGGCCAGTACTTGATGAGTTCCCAATAAGGACGAAACCGGTCTACTGGATGAATTGCCTTTTCTACACTATACAATTCTTAGTTTATACTGACATATGTAAGTAATTAATGGGTCAGGTGTTTATATCAAGACCGCAACCTTGATTATAATAATTGTTATCACCACCCGCGCAACCAATGTTCGTTTAATTATATAAATGTTCATTTCAATACCACTTTCCCCATGTAATGCGGTGTCTGTTCAGTAATGACAGATTGGGCATGGTTAGTTGGAACTTTGGGTCTAAATGGATGCCATATGAGCTCCATCTAAAGGAAAAATTGACTAACCAAGTTACATTAGTTAGTATATAACTGAAAATTGTGTGTAGTGTAGTGTGCGGCAGGATATATATATATATATATATATATATATATATATATATATATATATACCAATTATTTAGAAATATCAGGTAAAGTTTACTTTCAAAAATGCGTGTCAAATTAAACAAGAAAACTTACAAAACACACGCCAATGGCCTGTTCTTCTCTAGCTAAAAAATGTATAAAAAAATCTGTGAAGAATGTAAAAGCGCAAATGTTCTATTGAGACAAATATAAAACGTTAGTAAATATACGAAACAAATATGATAGATAGTTTTCTTTAATGTCATTAAGTTCAGCTAATCTATCAATGAATATAATTTGGTACATAAAAATATACACAAACCACTACTTACACTGGTATACAGACTGTATTGTTCTATTATTTGACAATAGAGATTCTTCTCCTGTTACCTTGAACAGATTAGCAGTCTTAGTTCATTCTTTCGGTGTTGAAATTCGCACTCCTAAATGTAATATACAGGATCACCCGCCATTCACTCCACCCCTGCGGTTGCAAAGTGAAGATCTGGATGTAGTTGACAGATTTTCATACCTTGGTAGGGGCTATCAAAAACTCAAGCTATACGTCTAACTAGGTGAGTATAAGAATCGCGAAAGCTGGAGTAACATTCTCCAACCTTCGCTATTTATGTAGAAACGCGTTTATTTCACTCTGCCTTAAAGGCCTTGTTTACAATGCATCTGTAAGTGCAGTTACATTATACGCTAGTTAGACTTGGCCCCTTAGAGTTGATGATTTTAGAGCTAAGAGAATTTCGTCTACGAATAACGAATAATCAACAATGACATCCGTAGACGTATTTTGGATCAGTCAACAAGTGCTCCTCGTTTGACAACTAGGTAAGGTTCTTTCAAATTTTCTTTCCTAATACCCACAAATGAATATGTGTTGAAAAACAAAACAAAATGTAAAATTTAAATGTTGGTAGTGTGAAATAAGGGAACAACCAATCAATTTCGTGCATCAAATCCAGTTCAAACTCAATGCACGAACATGTGTTTTCGGCATGCACACGTGGCTAATTCATTCCTATTATTGCACTTAGTAATTGTCTTAAATTCCACGTGTGCAAAACAAAGACTGACATAGCAAAGAGGGGATTGGTTACGACAAATGTACAGTTGTGATTGGATGAACGAATATACTAACGAATCCAGAATAATGGCTGTAGATACTGGTAGAAATAAGATTTATTAATAAATGTTATTCCATGGAATAAAGGTTGTGTTTTCATATTTTAAAGAATGGTGAAACTAGTCACAATATATATATATATATATATATATATATATATATATATATATATATATATATATACTGGCATTCGTATTTCTTTAAGGCTCGTACCTTTAATTTAAGTAGTTTTTATCTACCCCCGTGGATTTAATAGTATATTTGAAAATAATTCAAAACAACGCCACCGCCATATTTTGTTGGTCCAATAAAATATAACTGGGAGTGTCTAGTTGATACTATAGGTCAAATGAGATATTCTTTGCACTTAAAGTAAATAATAAAAAAATATCCTAGAATATAACGGAAAATTGATTTTTCTGTACCACCGCTTACTGTTTTTGACAGATTTTCAGTTGCTTTGCTAATATTCCAAGGTTCGTAATCCGTCCAAGGAAAATGTCCGGACGGTACTGTATATATTTCTTATGTGATAAAAACCTGTATTCTGAAGAGACTTACATTTTAGGCTTTTGAAATGCTTGGTTTATACTGACATATATGTGTGTTTCTGTGTTTATATGTGTTTTAGAGAAACGGCCACGGTGATCAATTCAACAAAATAATTTATTTCTCGAACATATAGACAAAAGCAGAATTCATTGTTGTTATTTTGGTTCATCGAATTTTAAACAGATATATTTTCATATCAATTAATTATTAATTTTGATATCCTTAAAAGCCAGTAATATTGCTACGGATTTCGTCGTGTTTATTATTGAAAAATTGTTAATTCTGTCAATTTGGCATGTGATTAATTTGAGTTCATCAATTGCTAGGTTGCGTACTAGCGTTGAACAATCCCCTGAAATTTTTTGATAATGTCTTGCTTGATTATCTGTCGTGCCTCAATTTTAATTCTGTCAGCAGAAATAATTATATGAGAAAGCAAATTTCTCACCTTGGTCTTCTAGCCACCAGAGCAAATTCTTCGGACTCCTACGTCCGCAAGTGAGGCCTAAAATTTGTATTTATGAGCGAATATGACGCGACGGCTGTTTTATGTAAGCAAACAGCCTACAAACAATTATTTGTAGGAAAAATTCTGTAAGTCTTATTGAAATCAGATGAGCGATCATAAGTTTTGCGCAATTTCATGGGCATAATTTACGATTATTTAAAATCTGATAATATATGTGGAAAGCAAATTTAATTTAGTAAAACACAAATTTTATCAAAACATTTTGTCTAATCAGTATAAAATTAGCTAAAGTTGCCAATAATTTATGTTCCTGAATGCATGCCAAAATCTCACCCAACTATTCTTAACCATAATGTAAGACTACATTTGTTTAAGCAACATTTAAATAAATTTGAATCCTTATTTTATTTATTGAACGTATTCAGTATTTGCTATTTACTGTCAATGTCCGTGATAAATGATAACTGGTCACAAAATGACAAACATCATATAAAATATTTAATGAGAGGAAAATTTTACATAATGAATGCAATTCTCATTTACGTCATTTTGTCGAATGTAATGAAGGTGATCGCATGTTTAATTTAAAAATAGTTGTCGGTTCCTATCTTGTCATTTTCATCTCCAGTTTATGTGAAATATGGAATTAAGTTTAGTACACAAGGACAAACTAGCCATGCATAAATCTGTTTGCTTCAATTGTTGTAATGTTGAGGCAATATAATTTCTTTTTATTAGTGATGTCGATAACAAAATAAATTGGCAGTGGCTATACATCGAATTAATAATTATAATTTGCAAGAAATAATTTAAGGCTAGTGAAATTATAAGATATAACTTTCTTCTACTTTATTTTGGTAAGCAACTGTCGGACCGGCGCGCAGAATTAGAGTAAGGGCATTGTTCAATATAAAAATGATCCAAATTTTTATTCCGATTCGAAAAAAATCAAACAAAAAAAATTGTGCAGTTGGTTGCACACAGGTCCAATTGTTATAATAATAATAATACACACATAATAATAATAATAATAATACACACACACACACACACATAATAATAATACACACATACACACACACATTAATAATAATAATAATAATAATATTAATAATACACACAATAATAATACACACATAATAATAATAATAATAATAATAATAATAAAATAATAATAATAATAATAATAATAATAATAATAATAATAATAATAATAATAATAATAATAATAATAATAATAAACTTAAAATAAAATGGTTTCCACTACTTCTTGTATACGCATTCGTATAGGACCATATATTTGGTGGATGTAGGTTATAGTACTGGTTAGAACTCTTGACCCTCCAACTAGTATGTAAGAAACGTAAGAATTCTTTATATTTTACCTTCTGTTCAAGTTGAAATTTAATACAACTTGTCATCCTATTTTGTTTGTTTCCAGATTTGCTATACCTAATTCACAATTGAATAAGCGTAGGAATTCCATGCTTCACTTAATTAATTGAGCAATGAATTCTAAGAAATTATTTTAATGTACGTATGCGTAAATCTAACTGTCTTTCTAAGTATTCTTGTTAAAGAAATGTGATGGGCGGTCACAAAATATTCGTAGAAGTTACAGAAATATTCACTTGGGTTGATTAAAAAATTATTAGTAATTTTAAAGCAGATATAAAGACTAGTATTATTTGAGAATCGGTCTGATTTAAATGATGAGTTTAATATTCAATTTGTCGTAATGAACTTTTCAGTGAAACAAAAATTTGATAATTTTTTTCTTTTATTTATAACATTAAACATATTATGTATTTCTTTATTATTACATAAATTCGATTAGGAATGTAAAAATTCATGTTTTAGTTAAATACAATCAAACATATAAAAATATTTCAATTTGGTAAGACTTACCTGTTGAAAAAATATGAAATTTCAAATCATATATGAAATTAGACCAAACATTATCATAAAAATTTATGGTCATTTGTTTTCTATTCTGGATTCCTATTTTCACCTGCAGCACCGCTTTTCAAAGTATTTTCACAAAAAGATGGATTTAAATAAAAATCGTCATTTGGGTTTCAGTTGTAATATATATATATATATATATATATATATATATATATATATATATATATATATATATATATATATATATATATTGCAACTGAAACAAATATGAGGCACAAGTTGTTTAATTATTTCAAGGTAGAGGCCGAGTTTAGCACTAAATTCCATATATGAGATTGCCTTTTTCAAATATAACTAATTTTGTGTAGGCAGCAAATGTTAGACGAACGAAAATATAATTGCTTAACATTAAAATCATTCATGAACTCAAATTGTTTATTTAGCAGAGTATTAAGAACGCTACAAAATTAATACCGTAATTTTTTGAAGATCACTGTGAAATCTGTCTGATATCGATTTGCATTTCATAAAAATTGCATTGAAATACTGCTTCTGAAATTATCAGTTCGCACGGCCAAAGTCGCGCCTGTGCGACTAGGAAAATTTTGAGGATAAGCAATGTCCTACCCTAGGATTGCAGTGAACCAATCGTTTTTATTTAAGATAAGCATTTATTTTCTTGTAAAAGTAAACGTCGATAGCGTATTTGACATAAGTTATGTCACTGAATCCTAAAATTTTCAAATATGTAGTTCATGTTTTGCGCCCATTTTAAAAGATTACTGGCATATAGTAAACTATTATTTGTGTTTGACTTCATTGATTTTTCTTTGAGCAGATTATTTGTTAGACTAAACCCATTGCTTACACAACTCATTAGAATGGCTTATATTCAGACTTCAAGTTAAATTGAGTATCGAATCTCTCCTTTTGTAAAATAAAACATTGCTGTTGCGATGTTTTAACTGTCTAGCTCACAACGACTTTTGGTATAATTTCCTTTTTAGACGGCGACGCTCCTGTCTATGTCTTAAAATGGCACTGCACTGGAGTTTGATAATCTGTATGTGATAGTCCTTGGTAATATTAATTTATTTCATTTAAGATTATGATTATGAAGTTGTCATCTCTAACATAAACGTTAGTTGTCAGGTATTTTGGCGTGAGACAATCTGAAATTTCACTGTATATATGTAACATGGACATGCTATCGTAATTCGCATTTGGAGACGTTCAATCGTCATGAACAGAGCCGGATATTAAATCGACTAACGAGGGTCATACTGCAAAACATATTACGAAACCAGCATAAGATACGACGCACTATATTTTTTTAGGAAATTTTTGGAACACACTCGTACCTGGGAACGTCTGCCTCTGAATCTCGTGCACTTACCACTTAGCCACCCGGCGCAGTGGTTATAGCACCAGATTTCCAAGCAGACGTTCCCAGGTTTGAGCCTTGCCAGCGACAAATTCTTGTCAGTACACAAGAAGTTCCCAGTAAGGACGAACCCAATCTACTGGATGATTTTCCTTTTCTACACAATACAATTCTTAGGTTATACGGACATATGTAATTAATTAATGACTCAGGTTTTTATATCAAGAGCGTGGCCATGATTATATTAATTGTTATCAACGCCCGCGCAACCAACATTCGTTTAAACATATATTTGTTGTAATACAAATTTCTATTCGCATTTTCAATTACACATAAATCAGTTATACAATTACGTAGTCGCCGATTAAGCAAGTGGAGATAATTTAAAAAATTGCGAGTTTGACATAAACACCAATCCATTTTGGGATAACCGGTCACAAAAATTATTAAAACTACTTAAATTAAACCGTACTAACGCATTTTGAAATTCTACGCTCCACATCGCAGAAGAACAAATACGTTATGTTAACGTATTATGCCGATTCGTGAAAATAAAAGTAAGAAACGCATTCGTTTATAATATTATTCATTTTTGATAAAAAATATGTCATATTGTCATGTTTCCGTTTGCATGAAAAATGTATTTTAATGAAAATTTTAAATTCACATCAATGATGTTTTAAAATGAAACCCAATGTATATATTATGGTACACAAATTTAACTTCTATTTATCCTGAATATCGGATATATTTTATATTTCATACGATAGAAAATAAACAAAGAAATTATTGAAAGCCACGTTGTTTGTTCGAAATAAATACCACATAAAATTATAAAAATATATCCAGGCAAATATTACGGGTTGTATTCACCTGCATTGGTCACTCTCACGTAAAAATTTATTGTCATGCAAATCAAACAAACAGTTAAATTACGCACAATAAAATTTATACCCGTTCAAAAACTAAATTTTGTTGCTTGTTAATGTAAGCCTTGCAAAAATCATTGCCTCTATTTTGAACAAAATTATGTATCGTTTAATAGAAAAATGCTGAAATTTGCTGAAAATAAGTCAGACAGCTCAAATCTATAAGCAAAAATTCAGTTAAAAGTCGATAAATACCATGGGTTAATAAAATTTTAATAGAACAAGATACTTTCAACATAATGCAATTCCAACGTGCAGCATCTTTTGTTTTGGCTATGTGCGCCACAATCACTGTTTTACTGAATTCAGCTCAATCCATATCAACTGAAGTCAAATATTCTGGAAACGATAGTACGCAGTACAACATCACTTATTCATATAGTTGGGAATAATTACAAATAACGTTAATTTTAAGTAATTAGTTTAATCTATTTGTGTAATGTGGCACAAACGATCTTAACAATCTGGTTTTAATTTGTTAATAAATAATTAAATAAAAGTTAAATTCGGAGATATATTGCGTTTTCTAGGCAACAAAACTGTTGTCTAACCAAAGAATATTTTAAAATTTAATGAATACCAATTTAATCGCTCTAGTATTTAATTTAGTTATCTCTGCTTTTTCTACTTGGCAGCGTGCATATAACCATTTGATTGTAAATTGATATTATTTCTATTCATAGCACTATTAGAAAACAATTGAAAAATAGATTTAAAAAATTTGCAAAACTTTAATATTCAAATTCATTTCAAATATTCATACATATAAAAAAATTATTCTAACTGGGATTTAACTATGTATAAACAAATATTTGCCATGTCCTTCATTAGCACATCTTCTTGTATTTGGCGCAGATTTTAATATTGCGCGAAAATTTAATGGTTAACAGAAATCTAATATGAGTCCAGAAAAATCTTTTCAAAGGTTATAAACCGCTGTTGTGTAATACTGCCGCATTTTGATGGACATCTGCTCAAATACTATGCCCACAACGACGTATTGTCTTCTTATATTTCGTAATTTCTTTACAATTTATAAATATTTTGTTGTTTAAAACGCGTTATGTTTTATATAAATGAATGTTTTCGCTCATGTAAATTAAACTTTAACTAATCACGAAAGAAGTAGTACACTTGGAGCATCTTTAGGAACCACATTGTAGTTTGAATATAGCTTTTATTTTATACAGATATAATAACATAATGAAAAATATTTTTAAATATAAATCCGTGAATAGGTCTTTTGTAAACAAAATGACATAAGTTTTATTTTTATCTCTTGCACGCGGGCTTTAGATGAACGAATTTCAATAAAGTAAAACAAATTATCTTTCATTGTACCCTTCTTGTGTGCTAAAACAAATAGAAATTTTATCAGATACACGAAAGATTTCTTTTGTATAATCTGCTGAAATATCTACTAATGAACACGTTTTATATATAAATTGGAAAGCAAAAGAAGAGAGAAAAATGTGAACATAGAGAAAGTGTGTGAAAAAGACAAACCAATCAATTGCGTACGTCACTTTCAGTTCAAGCTCACTGTCTGTACATGCTTCTTCTACGTCTTCTGTAATTTTTTTATCCGTAAAGCCTCGTATGTGGCTGGCTCGCTTTTGTTTTTTTATTTATAAATTTCTTTAAATACTACGTTTGGAGAACATACGTGCGATGATTCGATGATGTGTTGCGCATTAGCCGATGTGTATTAACCTTTTGATTTAAAACTGGCGTTTAAGTTACAGTGTTCTCTCATTCGAGTAATTGACCGTCTGGTCGTTTGGTCTACGCTAGTTGATCGACAACTTGTGCATGTATATTGGTAAATAATATTTGATAAGACATTAACGGTTGTTTCTCTTTGATTGCTAGTAAAGACAAGTGTGTTATCCAAAATAATACTCGTAGTTTAGCTGCAATATATGTGCACGTTAATGTTGCTTCAACTTTCTTTTGTGCCATTTAGGAAACTGCATCCCTCTTAAATGGGATGTTTAGATAGATTGTTTTCTTTTCTGGCCCGTAATACGTCTGTTCCTGTTTAATTCCCCGTTTAATTATTGATTCAATTAATTGTCTGGGATAGCCATTATTCATTAAATCGTTAATTTTTTTATTATATTCATTTTCATTATAATCGTGACTAACCAACCTGTCAATTCCTGAAAAGCAACCACGAACGGTTGATACATTATATTGAGATGGCACAGAACTGATGTATTGCAAATAATGTGCATACCATGTTTTTTATGGTAAATTGTTCTGTTTAATTTATCATTAGGTTTGTTCTTTAAGGCAGACAATCATCTTTCTCGTGCTCTGACGTGAAGCTGATATTCTTATATGTTTTGTTGAAATATTGAAGCAACGTTCCTGAAGGCGACCTTTTATTAAGGACAAGAAATATATCATCCACGTACCGTATATATTGCGTACATTTACTTGAGTCACTCTTTAATGATATGCTCTCTATGTGCCCCAGAAAAATCTCAACCAACACTGGATATAAGAGGCTTCCCATTGCCAAACCATCAGTCTGTTTGTAGATGCTTACATTAATACGAAACCGTACGTCATTTTTGCACAATAAGATAAGCTTGCGTGGAGTGTGACTTGGCAACGGCGAAGTGAATATGTCGTGTTCTACTAGCTTTCACTATAATGTCAATGATTTCATTAATTGGAACATTTGTATACAAAGACGTAACGTCAAAAGATAACATAATCTTATTATAATCAAGGTTGCGGTCTTGATATAAACACCTGACCCATTAATTACTTACATATGTCAGTATATCAAGACCGCAACCTTGATTATAATAATTGTTATCACCACCCGCGCAACCAATGTTCGTTTAATTATATAACATAATCTTGTTTTTAAAATTTATAACTTGAATTTTGTTTACAAACTTAAACGAATCGGCAACCGAATAATTACCTAGTTGTTTACGTAATGGCTCAAGTAAACGAACTAACCATTTAGCTAGTGCATGAAACGGAGAATTTACCATTAATGTAATTGGCCTCATAGGACAACGTTTGTTTGTTTTTGGTTATCCGTGCATTGTTGGTGTAGATGATCCAACTGGCTTGAGCTTCTGTATAGTGGCCTCATCAATAAGGCCGGCATGCGTCGAAATCTTAATTTCATTTATTTCGTTGCGCTCTACCTAGTCTATTTCATCTGATTTATTGTCTAGACGTTTGAATTTTATTTTCTCCTTTAACACGTCTTTCATCTTTTGTATGTAGTCAGATTCGTCCATTATAACTACGCTCATGCCTTTATCAGCGCGTAGTATTTCTTTCATCTCCTATCCAATTTTTCAATAACTTCCAAAGGCAATATTAGTAATTAAAGTGTCTTTGTTTTAAAGACTATGTTTTGCGGTGATAAATTAAACAAAAATCGTGTATAATTGCATAGCCAAAATTGTGATTTTTTACTAACATAATAATTCTGACTGACGGTTTTAATGGATATATGCATTTTGGAATTAAATAATGTAATTAATTTATATGTAATTATATGGAACAATTATTTAACACAGGCAGAATGTAAATAAATGTCGTTCGTCGTCAAGGACATACTATAAAAATAAAATATTTCAGATAAGTAATATTTTCGTTCTGAACATTTTGAAATATTTTATATAATGACTTATTAGTGAATTATAAAAAGTATGTTGCTAGTATGGTCGCAACACTTGCTTTGCAATTCAGTGTATAAACGTTTAAATTCAGTGTTATATTAGTTTTAAATCTAATTTACCTTAATTTTTCCGGGGATAATTTACAATGTATTTTGATCATATAGTTCTTCAAAAATTTGGTGGTATTCTTCTTTTGATAAAAACTCTCAATACTCAAGTGTCAATATTTTATATTTATCTGCCACGCTATTAGGTAGTCATGACGAACTTGAAGCAGTATTTGATAATTTAGAATTTATATTAGATAGTATAAGAGGGAGACCGCCAGAAATAATTCAAAACATATTCATAAAGAAATTCAGCCGTCCATAGCTTAGAAAGCGCTTTCCTCGTCAGTAACCGCGATTGCCGTACGTCTCTGTGCCACTGTCAAACGGCGCGCGTCATCTGAGTCCATCATCAAATTGTCTGCAACATAATTTATAGAGATCAGCCTCCTGGAAGACAACAATTCAGTCACGGTTTAAAGGGTATCCAACCTGCTGCTAGTCCTTATAAGTGGTGTATAAATCACTGAATATGTCAACACAAAACTATTAATTGCTTGAAAACCTGTCAAGATATTATACAGTGTGAATTTCCGAGATGGCTCAATAGAAGTTTACACAACAACAAAGTTTAGACACAGAGACAGAAACGTACACTGGAAGGAATACCGGCGCAAATAACATCTTTACCTAAGCAAACCGGAGCGATAATTATTGTGACGGATCCACTCTCAGATTTTGAGTTTAAGATAGATGCTGGTGAGGAAATAGCGATACGAACGCCGAATTTCCTAGTTACATGTGACATTGTTTTACGCCTAAAGAACGTCAACTCTCAGTCAATAAATAAACATGGCTTGAAAAAGCTCGGAGAGTTTAGTTTGTGTATACTCTTGCACATTTATCAAAACGAGCATGAGGTGTTGCAAATTAGATTTAGAATTTGGTGTATTAAGGAATGATAAATGAAACCAGCAAGAGTTGCTTGCTCAATTAAATTTCGATTTTTTGTATTGATGTTTACCCAGTTGTTCCGCTCAAAAGGAATGACGCGCTTGAATACGCTCATTCACAAGGAAGTAAATTATTAATATTAAAAAAGTTTATCATATAAGTAATGCCAGATTAACTATGCGGCAACATACTGCAGACTAAGACATGCTGTTCTTTGTCGGATTTCAATTATTAGATCATAAAAAAATTACAAGGCTTCCACTTGAAAGTAATGACGCGTTTGAGACTGCTCATTCACAAAAAAGTAAATTCTGAATATTAAAATATCGTATCATATCAGTATAGACAAATTACTTACGCGGTAACATACTGCAGCTAAAGACCTACTGTTCGTTCCAAAATTTGACTATAAGAACAGAAAAATTACACGGCTTGATGACCATTATTTAGATGTTGAAGGTTGCTTAAATATGCCTCAGTTAAATTCTTTGAATATAATCCATCTACAAGAAAACCAAGCAAAGCTTTGTTGATTTATGATTATACGGTAATTATCGAGTAATCAACAATGTAACAAATCTGTAATGTTTTACCAATTAAATTTCTAGAAAACAGCTGTAATTATACATTTTTTGTTATTCGAATTTTCATTTTGTGCTTCCAAATATGTAATTCATCCAAGAAATTTCCGAGATTCACGTATACATTATAGGGTAGACGACCAAATTGTTAATTTTACTTTGATAATGTGATCAAACTCGCTGATATTTAAAACGGTATTTAATATATATAAAAGAGACCTTAGCTCGTATGATTTAGTGTGGTCTCATTTTAAACATAGAAAAGTGCGTATGAGCTAAAATATAAGACAAATGCATATGGGATTCATTTAAACATGACGTTATAAATAGATTTGAAGTGAATTTTCCGTACTGACAACCATGGAAATCTGTGTTCATTTCTTAGCGTGCTTAATTGCTCTATGTCTCATATTCTAATGCTGGTACAATCACAAATAAGGCTGACAAGATACCGCCATATGCTACTCTTTTATGTCTAACTCGCGTCTGCACTAGGATGTAACTGAACACATTTTCGGATTGGGTAACATACTGATCTCTATTTAAATATTGTTTGTTGCGAAGAACTAATATATATGAGGTATGTATTAGGTGTTGCAAACCTGGTAACATATTAGTTCATTTGTGATCAAAAGGATAAACCAAAGACAGCATGAACGGCAAAAAATAATCTCATGCACATTCGTTTCGTGCTTACTGGCAACTTACCAGTAGGATCCAGTATTACGACATTTAATCACTTTGTTCTGTCATATTATCCCACATTATTCACCTAAATATATAGTGATTAAAGGGCGGAATACCGGCTCCTACTAATGAGTTGCAAGTAAGCACGAAGCGAATGTGCGTGAGATTATACGGTCCGTTCATGCTGTCTTTGGTTTATCCTTCTGCTCACGACTGAAATAATTTGTTACTAGGTTTGCAACAGCAAATACATTCTTACCGATCCATATGTTTTATTGTCGAATGCATTTTAAACTATTCTCTTACGCACCTGAGTTGTCCCTATGTGGTAAACTAGAACGAAAAGACTAGTGAATTGCGTATTATCGCATTTTATTCCAAAAAGCTGGTGCCACATATAATAATAATGTGCAATAGGAATGGGCATTTTTCACTGGACAGCTCCTGCCTACATTTTGAACGTAATCTTTTTGTCATTCCTTCGAAGTGAAAATTACAATTTCACCGCTAGGAGAGACTTTGCAGGAAGATTTTCAAAACTATCCGTAAAGATAAATTTGACAATTGATCTTGATTAATGCGTCAATGTTAGCATTTGTCATGAAAAGGACAAATTTTGGTGTTGGCAGATTGTTTATTCCACATTGAAATAATTTCAATCATCCATCAAAATGTAATATTGTCAAAATGGCACGAAATTCATACGGAACAGCACATAGACACAGAACTTGCATAATGATGACAGGTTTTGCTACAACCCTTTTGCCAATTTTAGGTTTGGCGATGCGCCGGTGAATGCATATATTATTAAAGGATAGTTGTCTCCCTCGAACAAATCAGCTATTTATATGATGCACATCCTAATTACAATCATTCGGCTGTGGATGGTGCAATTTTAACTTAAAAAATGCTTATTCTTGCGGATGATTTGACGAGATAATACCGAATGGTTTAAAGAATGCTGGTTATTTCAAATCTCAAAAGTTAATCGTAAAATTCATTTAGTATATTGCCCTGTCAAAGCGCCTAAACCTTGCTTCAGTTGTATACATGTTGAATCTATCGCTGTTCCGGAATTGTTTTATTAGTCTTCACTGTTTACTTATTAACTAATTTAGACAGATTCCCGTGCCGTTTTGGGCATAACTTACTTAATATTTTTGAAGCTTTTGTGTAACTGAAATAGATGGCATCAAAAAATAATGCCTGAATAAAGAAGACATATTGAGAATGATTATTCGTTTTATTTTGGTGGTACAACATTGATTCTTATAAAGGAAAATGAAATTCTAGGCCAATGGTTTCAAAAATTATAGGAACAATATAAGCTTGTGCTAAATAGTAGAAGTACTGCTTATCTTAAAAACAAATTTTTTATCTGTTAGAAAAATTTAATTCAAATTTCGTAAAGAAAGAAGATCAGGACACATTCAAATTGAAACATAATTGGATTATAATTCTGTAATGATGAATATAGTAAATTATAAAGGAATTGATTTTGTAATTTTAGAATAAAAATATTCAAAATTAATGTATCCTCATATACATTATTAAAATTTTCCATTTATTTATCTTGCATTTATTTTAAATGAATCAATATATTATGTTCAGCAAAGTTGTGAACTATTTATCAATAGCTGGCAACTGGGAACAATTTAATTAATTTATTTTAAATGTTTTTGATCTACATTAACTTTGTCTATTTTGAATAATTTGTTTTGGGTTTGCATCATTTTTTGCGTGTTTAAGCAAGGATTAGTCTTTTTATTTGGAACACCTTTAAAAGACAGAAGAATTCTAAGGCGTGACCTAACAAAGATCCCAATAATTATTATTACTGCCAACGTCAGTTGTGAGTGCTACAATTTTAAAAATTTGCTACATTGGATATTTTACTATGAATTTTATTAATCTTCGCATTCCAAAAGAATCTTTCAGAAAACCATATGAATTTGTGATGTTAATGGGTAGAAAACAAAGAACGTTGCTGCGAGAAGAACATTATTAGCAGTATTTTACGCAATTACGATTCCCATTTGATATGGTACGCAGTTGCCGCCAGTCCAAAATAATGGTCAAGGGAAAGGATTTAGCATGTTTAGTGCATTGCAATATGAAGCAATTAGAGTAAAATGACATAGCTTTACAAGGAAAAATTAGGTTTCTAACTTGCAAATTGGATGCCTTTGTTTAAGAATGAGATTTCTGATGATTTATTTGCCATCTGTTGTGACGAAAGACAAAATAAGAATATTGAATAAATGAGAAAACGGTGTGAAACCTGGAGTTTTGTGGTATTTAATACCGACCGATCTTAATAAACGTGTGCTTAACTTATAAAAATACCAGTCGATCATCACTATCGCTGGGCCAAAATTATGGAATGCATTGTATCAATAAATGTGCTGCTGATATTGTGGCCTCCGACTTAGAACTTACCTGTACTGATAATAATAATTTGCTCAAGGCTGTATCAATTTCTATGTTTCACATTTGAAATCTCTTAAAGTTATCAGCAGAAATGCAAAAATATAAATAGTACGCCCTGATATGTGCCAGAGTGTTGTTATAATGGACAAATCTGACTAACTAAAACGATGGAAAACATATTTGTTAACAATAAAAATAAAAAATAACAAATGTGCTCAATATATATGGTAAGAGGATAATATTCTCCTTGTCTTTAAAAACAGGACACAATGACGTACACCGCTTCAAATTTTCATTAATAACTTGAGAATATCTGTTTCAGTAATAACAAATTAAATAGACCAATTTATCATAAACAATCCTAATCTGCGCGGCATTTGCTTTAATGTAGTTTAGAGTGGTTTCAGTTAACATGATCAACAGTATCTGGCTGTTTTTCAACAATTGACAGGTTGGTTATTCAAGATTAAAAAATGACTAATAAAATAAAGCAATTAACTATTAATTTTCTAATGGCTATTCCAGACAATTAAATGAGTTAGTTATTTAAAGGTAATTAAACAGAAACAGTCTACCTGAACATTCCATTTAAGGGGGATGCAGCTTCTCGAATAGCGCAATAGACAGTTGAAGCGGCAATGACATGTATATTTAATGCAGCTAATCTATGATTGCTATTTAGGTTAACAGATTTGCCGTTAGCAGTAATTAAAGATAAACAGCCGTTAATGTCGAGAAATATATATGCACAAGTTGTCGATCAAAATTACACGTATATTCTCCAGAGCTAGAATTTCATATAACTGATAAAAGCAATAACAAAAGGGAGCTAGCCACATACGAAGCTTTATTCCTAAACAAATTTCTGACGTATTTATGAAAGCTTTTTCTGGCATTCAGCTTCAGCGCAGTTGATTGGTTTCTGTTTTTTCAAATTTTCTTCATGTTCACGTTTTTCTATCTTGCTTTGCCTTTCAATTTTTATGTACATCAGCCTTCATTTGTAGATTCTTGAGAAGAAGATGAGTAAGAAGCGCTTCTTGTAGCTGATAAAATTTCATTTTTAATTTTGATATTTGTAATGGTACTATGAATACACTCATACACACACACATATATATATATATATATATATATATATATATATATATATATATATATATATATAAACATTTTGAACGTATACATGGTTCCTCAACTGTAAAATGTTATCTAAAATATCAATTAGCAATTATTGTTTCTGTGTATATGACGCTGAAATGCATTCAGCCTAAGAGCCTGTTTGTCGAGGCTCTGTCGATTTTATTATTAAAAGTGGAAGTTTATATAAGATCATAAAAATTGACAAACAAGAACTGATTGCAATCAACGAATGCAGAAAATTCAATTATGTGCTATTGTCATGTTTAAAAATGATTAAATTAATCAATGGAGTAATTTTATCAATGAAGAACAGAAACATAATCTGTGCCAAAAATGAAGTAAGATGCTAATCTATGGAGGATTAAATTTCATATGCGATTAATAGTGCGCACACAAATTAAAAAAAACAATTTATACTTTCACGAAATTGATAACAGCATACGTAGACTCCAAAACTCATTCATTATAGTCAACATTCAACATCAAAAACTGACTGTCAAAATAACGTCAGACGTAAATCCCGCACAAATTGCAAAAAGTAAAACAATCGCTATTTTTATACATTTTTACATTCTAAAATAAAAAAACTAAAAAATTGCCGAATAAAATTAGTTTTTTGTCCGATATTGCAAATCAAATGATATTAACAATCTACATATTCTTATTCTCACAACTCATCTAACAAAAATGTTTATTGAATAAAATAATGTCTTCTTATGACATTCATAATTATAAATGTTGTGGTGAAAGAAATGCATGGATAATTTTTTTTATAACGCCGGCCCTAATATTTAGTTTTATTGCAAGTGCAAACACGTGCAGCCAAATTCAGTGTCTTCACTTGAATTCATGTTATTGAAAAAGGAAAAGATTGAATTGTACAAGTATTACCACATCGTTGTCCCATATATTTCAGTAAAAATTTGGTGCGCAATTGATCAAACAAAATGAGGAAAATCCGTTATGAATTGTTCTTTTGCCAGTACTCTAGCTGTAGAAAAAAATTAGTAGAAAATACGTATTTAAAATGGAGTTTTGCAGTAAAAATTAAATATAGACATAGACGAAATACACTGAAATCCTACCAAATCTAAAGAACATACATTATTCGAAATAACTTTTAATAGAGCCGTGAAGTCCAAAATTTTCTTTGAATAATTAAAAAATTAATGACTTCCCAGAAGCCTGATGAAGAAAATTTTTTGTGGACATGCTTGTTTTACATGAGTTTTAATCTCTATCTAAAGCGTTAAGGCAAACGAATAATATAAATGAGTATTAATCAAAACATCACAAAATTTAAATCAGCTTTGCGTAAGACCTTAACTGAATTTTAATATCTGGCATGGTAAATGATGATTTTGAAGTGAATTTGAGAATAACACGTGATAAAATTCATGAAGAAGTCAAAAACAAACAAGAAGGAGGAGAACAATAAAAAAAATTGATTGCGCTGGTGGTTTTAACAATTCATAAATAAATTTTGCGAGCTTGTAGTAGACACAAATCCTATTGTATTTAATCAGTCGTCGAACAACATAGCAAAATTACCGCCAGTCGCACGCACTGTCGCGTTTTGAACTTACTTTATACGCATCAGAGTACGAAGGAAAAGTCACTACAGAGGATCTATCGGCATTGCAAATATATGGAAAGGAAATTTAGATATGCCGTCACACTTTGATGACTACCGTGGAATGTAAAAAAACACGCCAGTGCGTGCAAATGGCTGCTAATTTTGCTGTTGTTGAACAATAATATTTAAGAATTGATATTTACTTCAAGCTCGCGAACTTTATTTGAAGTATTGTTACCACCAGGCGCATTATCAATTATTATTTATTGTATTGCCAATGTATTTGCATATGGTATAAGCCGAAAAGTGTTAATGAACGTGACTGCAAAGAAATTGTGTAGCGCACATTTCCAATCAAGTACAGTGTATGCAAGACTAAGGTATGTGAGATTTGCATTTGTCAAATGGTTTATAATATATATATATATATATATATATATATATATATATATATATATATATATATATATATATATTCAGTTTGATGCTCTCTTATCTGTTCGTTATGTTTGAGGATCATCATGCGTACGAATGACGGTTGTATTTTAATGTTTTTCAACAAGTGATTAATTATAATACGATTGGTGTTTACTTCGTTTTGGCATACTTGGTTTAAAGAAGCAGAAAGCTAGCAGGCTGAGGCAGGAGCATATGTTGTTGTTTTGTTTATTAAACTGACATTTGAGGATTTATCTCATAACAGATTAAATCATGTCTAAATATTCTATATTTCTATCTGTAAAGAAAACATTAAAAATCGTAGGATTTGCAGCGTAATTTTTATAAACAATGTTTTCAGGTTATCTACACACAAAAATTTCTTTTCAAGCAATCCGATATTTGGCCTGCATTGCTAACCCTGCTCTTATAGAATAAAATAATTAAATAATTTTGTAAAATATTTGTCGGAATTTTGATTTACGGAAGTTTAATCCTCAAATTTATGTATACTTGATGTTTTTTGTATAACCAAAACTCAGTGTTTCATTAGTCACTGCTAATTTAATCATTTGATAACACACATTGGATATTGTGTACACTTTAAAAGTTATTCTGATGTTTTTCACATTCGAGTAAGACAAAGCTTCATTGAATTTCTATCTTTGCATATACTTCGTAGTTTCTTAAGCTAGCATTTTGTTTTATAATAAATTTGCTTCCCACAAAAAATTACTTTTTATTTTTTTCTTATAAAATTATAAAATCACTTTTCAATGGCATTAAATGAAGAAAATAAAATGTGCTTGTCTGGAGGTTTTTCTCATACCTAATTAAAATGTTTATGACGGTCTACTATACTAAAATATTAAAGCATGAAATTTGTTCCTCCAATAAATTAAATAATCAAATTTCAATGTTTTATTCGCAAATTCTTGTCGTGTTTGTCATTGCGTGCCTTAGCCTTAACATTATCTCTTTTTTATTATATGCGTTTAGTTGTAATTCATCCCACAATCATTTAAAAAAATCATTGGAAATTACCTGAAATCCAAATCTGGTTTTTTCCAACTGGTCCGTATTGCAAAAACGAAACTAAACTACGTACATTGGTCGATGCTATACTCAAAATTGTTTATTTTCAACAATTTAAACAATATTTAGTTTTTGAATTGTATTATGTATGAAGTCAATCTAGTATATATATTTTTTATTTTTCAAAAAGCCACTGTCGATCGTGGCCACGTACTCACGATGTGTTTTATAATATTTTCTTATTTACATTTTTATTTTTCTCAATTCGTATAATATAAACATATGGATTTTCAAAAAAGTAGGATTTGGAAATAGGCAGCATTTTTAAGTACTATTTTATTTACACTTTGCATAGAATTTTGTCTAAATAAACTAAAATTTCAGTTTTAGATACATGAAAACATATAGAGCAATGGAATGGCAAAAGATCATGGTATTATCGCAAACCAAAATAAATCTATCAGCATTAAAATACAACAGCGCGCCTGCTTCAAGAAAAAATATTATTCACGGAAACAAAATAGATTATTGAACAAATCTTTTTTGTATTTTATTCCATCTGTAATTTCGAAGCCATACGTTGAATAAGGAAAGTCGGGAGGAAAATAAAATTGTAGACCGATATCGACATGTCACTGGACATGATAAATTTTGGTAATGCAGTAAGCACTAGATATAAACTGAATTGGAGAATTTTTTACGCATATCGTTATACATAAGAAATAGATAAAAATGGATTAATTTTTTGCTAGATATGCTAGATGGTGGTGGACAAATAGACTGAAGCGAAGATTGCGCAAATGGATATCGAAAAATTGCTCCAAAAATGAATAATAAATATTGACTTATATCAGCATATGTATGGCTTTCTAAATTTATTATCCGTGTCTTAAATTTTGAAGTAATTTCTTTCATATACTTAACAATATCGACCGTTATTCCTTGTTACCTATAAGATTATATCATGTACGAATAGTCGCCCTTATTAGAGAACTTGCATGTTAAACATTAACTTTCCTAAAAATGCTGCTATGATCTCTATTCTTCTATGCAGTTTTCTTTATTTTATTGTTTCATAATCATCTAGTTTAACTTTTTATCTTGTCTACACGCCCTTTTAGCTTTTTGTCTAACTTTCGATTTTGTTGTATTTGTTTAACTTTTAACTTTAAAACTTCTTCAAATCAAGTTTGCAAGCTTGAATTTAACACCAATCTTATTGTATTTAACAAGTCGTCGAACAATATAACAAAAGATATTCAATACAGCGAAGCACAGAATTAGCTCCTTCCAAATTGGACCACAAGATATCAGCGTCAGAATCCTCTATTATCATCTACGCGTATTCATATTATTTAAGAGTGCTGATAATTTCCTTGCATTTAATGCCATCGACAGAAAAATAATATTCTGCAATAAGATTTTTGATAATCGGAAACGACTTAGCGAGTTTGTCGTACTTTATGCGCATGTGGTTTCATCAGTCAAATAAAATCAATGCACATCTCTTCAACGATTGTCCCGTATATTGAAAAAACGCTTAAAACAAGTAATTTCGTAAAATTTTGCATTTTGCCCGACCTTGTACATGAATAAACTTTCGTCTTAATCTTTTCAAATTGGAACACATCTTGCTCCAATTTAGGAAGTTTTTGAAAGCTATCAGCTCGCTGACAATTTTCATATAATTTGTACATAAATTGTCCATTAGAAAGAAATGTTCAGAATCGCAAAATTTGTTCTTACAAACGATTAATTACAAGAATTTTAAATTATTGGATCTATAATTATATATTAGGTGTTTTGTAATTGACATTTTAGGAAATCTATAATCATGTTTAGTCTTGACTATTCAAAAATTTAAAGAATCCTATTTGAAATTTAGGATATATTAATAGATTTTTATTTTGCTTATTAAGACGTGATAATGTGGCATAAACCATTTTGTTTGTAATATTTTACTAATTTATGTCACGATTTACGCACTCTTTGTTATTTAATCTTTCATGTAGGGATATAAAATTGTAGTTTTATGTAAATACTCTGCGTTAATAAAAAACGCAGTCGGAAAAATTTGAATGTTAGATATTTGCATGTACGATAAAATCAAAACACTAATTTTCAGATACCAATAAAAAGCTATGTATATAAAAGAATCAGCAAACTTTGAAGTATTTTCTTGAAGAGGCTTAGATAGCGCAAAAATGAAAACAATTAAATAATCAATATCAATTTAAACGGCAATATTGACATATTGTAAAACCTTTTGCTGTCAATGATTAACATTTAATTACTTCTTGTTTTGGATTTGACCGCATTTTTCCTGTGCGGGACAATTGATAGCACTCGTAGGACGGTAAATTCTTGAAAGTTGATTTTACAATCTAATCTATTTATGCTATAGCGATGCCAAAAAAAATCATCACCTTTTGTATATGAAAAAGAATAACTTTAATTCATGGGAAAAATATTTAATAAATAATGTTTTCTACTGATAACTACAGCGTTTTTTTCTTAGGTGATAGTTTAATTTATCCTTACGTAACTGTATATTTGTCGTAACCAATCACAGATTAGCTACGTTTATTTTGAAAATACGATAATTAGCCATATGATCTTAAATGTGTGTACAATTAATGATGCTTCCGATTTTGAGGCACGTCAGTTAAGTTCACAGTTTCAATTTCAGACCAACTTTAGTTCATGAACTTTATTTTGTACGTTTAATCAAGAACGAATCTTACTGATCATGATATTTTCAAAAGGTACATAATTTTTTTAGATATTGCTTTGTACAAAAATAAAAATTATTATCACTGAAATCGTGAACTATGAGTTGTAACTGTTTTCAAATATCAGAAATTTGTACATTTTGCAGGATGATGTTGTATTATTCTTACATAAATGAGCTTCATTTTTTTCTGCCGACGAAATCAGTAATGCAGATAAATTTACATTTGTATGAGAGCATTGATGGGGCGTCACTGATAGTCTGTATTTTTTAGTAATTCCGCATTTTGTGCGGAAAAATTGTAACTTAATAACAAAATGGATTTTTTTGTGGATATTGGCCGGTTTTTAAGCACTTTTATAATGACATTTAAGCGATTATTTTCTCCATGTTCGGTTTGTGTGTGCCAGTTCCACAATGACTGTGCACGTGCACGTTTCATACATATTGTGTTACTATGTGACATAAGATTTCTGATTTTAACTGTACTGAGTGGATTGGGTTTTGAATGGTCATATGCAGTATTTGATATTGCATGTACAAATTTTGCCGCATATTGTGCTTTTGGCATAGAATTTATCACGAAATCTATTGTTTCTCACAATAAATACCTTTGCGTTTGCAGAAAACAGCGTTAATATGTCATAATTTTGAGTTATTTTTGCTACAATAATAGTGATACCGATTGCAAAGATGGTTTTTCTTTATAGTAAGTCCAATCCAATTAAGTATACATTTACGCTGGTCATTTGGATATTCGGGCTACGTGGATACAAGAAGTGTGTTGTTAGATTATAGGACTCGCAACCAATCGAATAAAGGTTCATGTAGGCGAGATTGAAAAATTTTGCCAGGTGCCTGTTACAAAATATAAACAGCGAGGACTTTGTCTATATACAAATTGGCAATTGCTTTGTGCAGCTCCAAGAATTTCGTTTAATTTTCCTGGATCAACTTTTCAAATAAATGCCATAGTTTGCTTTTTGAATATGCCAGAGCCCCATTAATCAAATAATGCGTTAACTTCTCTTGATTCCATTAATGATTTGCATTTTGTACGTGAATAATATATGTATATTAAACCGGATTTGAAGAGAATTGAAAATTGATTGTGACACCCAAACAAATTATTCTGCATATTATTAGTTTGACATTAAAAATTGGACTAAATAAATTCGCTTTAGAATATCGATTTAACTGTCGTGCAATTATTGATGCTTGTAGGCCAAATTCGATGGAATTGGTTAGGAAAACGTTCTCGTTGTTATCCTGTGTGGTATTAATCGGAGGTGGCATGATTTATATGTACAGCTCCAAACGAATGTTCATTAGCACAAATTGTATTATGTAGCCAATCTATTTATCGAACTTTGTTAGGACAAGATCCACCTGCTTAATAATTAAGTCTCTCCAGTAAGATTTATTCATACTATTATTACAAAAGTGCATCGCTCAGTGTAAGAAAATTCCCTATTTACTGCGTTTGGAATATCACTGTATTCTTCGCGATTTAACTGCACGACCATGAAGGAATCATTGTTGTCTCTCTTTACGTTGGGAATTAATTTGAAACCATCATCGTGTTTTCTGGCAAGTTTAATAATTTTGGCTGTCTGTATCGTCTAAAATGAAAAAAAGAAATCCTTTTATACATAGCTTGTATAGCATACAATAGTCAATTATCTTATACAGTCTTCTTTACTTAAGATTTCGAATATTTACATCTACCAAGAAACACATAATACTACTGCACATATATACATAAACGAACCATTAAAAATTTACACAAAAAATATTCTTTAAGTTGAAGTTAATTCAAAATCACGAATTTCTAAAAAGCAAATCTTTAAACTAATAATTAATCTCCTTTCACATGTTAGACATTGTATTTTGCAGTGGAACTTCACGTAATATAGATGAAAGGGCATGTCCGGCCGATTTGTTTTACTGCTTGTTTTTCCATTCAGATTAGTTGTTTGGTCGAAAGCGTCCTAAATATTTTTAGTGTTTAAGACATTTAGAAATGGTTAATATGTTTTGAAAAGAGTCTTAGCTTGTGTATTTCGCGGTGCATTGGATATTTATATAAAATTTCACATCGGGATAGCTGCTGCGTCTAAATCTTTTTGATAAGTACTTCATCTGTCTGCTGGGTTTCTTCCAATTAGTTTCGTATTTTGCATTGTTTCTAATTGTCTTCGTTAATTCTTGGAAACAACCACCACTGTTAAAATTTACTTCCCATTTTTTCCAAATATCATTTGTCATAGATTGATATTTGGAATTTCATTTATGTGCGGTAGCAAATAAATGAGATTACGATAGTGCAAATGATCAACCAAATCCACAAATATTTATGACAAAATGTGACGAAATTTGCACAATTTCTGGGTTATACATAAAAATAAGACCGAATAATTATAATACATATATAAGATATTTTATAAAAAACAATAAGCACCTAAAATAAACGTTCATCTTATTTTATCCGCTTATTTATTTGACTGTCACCTAAATTAAAAAAAATCGGTATATTCCATGAGAGCCCGGATGGTGACTACCTGGATAAAATCAAGCTCCTCTAACGCCATTACTGTCATACAGTTTATTGACGAAAATTGTACATAAAAATGATTGACCAAAGATAAAAACTGCGCAACGTACAATTTTGGCAGGGGGGTTAAATAACTAATAATAGAAGCAGTAAGGTAGACGATATTCATGGATGAAAAACCCATGCGTTCAACAGCCAACAAAGCAAAAACCCAATCCAATTTGATTGAATTAATCGATTAAATTTATCAAAAATGTCACATTTAACACAATTCATTTGAGTCCAATTTGTGCACAAATACACAAACATGCACTCACAAAACAATCCATAATTAACAAAAGAATTAGATGCGATTCTGGATAAAAAGTAAAGTTCCTATCCAGTTCGAAAGAAAACTCGGAATGGTTTCGAATCGGACATTTTATTGAGGGGATGACAGTTCTAGAAATAAACTTGATACTATCCACAGGAAATAAGTGTAATGTTAATAAATTAGCTTTCTTTTTCACAGAAATATATTACATATTATTCAAATTCAATAGACGTTAGAAACAAAGATATATATATATATATATATATATATATATATATATATATATATATATATATATATATATATATATATATATGCACATACGTTAATTCCTGCATAATTGTAAATGAACTAGCACGACCTCTTAATACAATTAATAATCTGGATTATGCTCAAAATATATGAATCGTTATTTGTTACTTGTCACATCTATAACACATTAATAAACTTTCATATAATGATTTCGTCTCTTTGTGCGATGAAATTAATGAATAATGTCGATTTTATGTATTTTATTTAGAAGTATTTGGAGTTGCTTGCTGAAAGTGAACTTATGTGTTTACCGAAATACTTAAAATTGATAAGCGATAATTCTCAGTGTATAATTTCATTTTTCATGATATCACTTAACCAACTGAAGATCTATTGAGTTTTTCCGATATTTAATTATGATGACAACGGGTTACCTTTAAGTTAACCTCCTAAGGTTTACGTGTTATATTGTAATACGCGGCTCCGCGTTACAGCCCAACAAATTTAATTTTGACAAATATATTTCATTTCAGGCCAAATGGTCTAATTCTCGTTTTACACAATATTTATCTTTAATGTGACTTTAGCAACAATCTCTGTTAGTTTCAAGCAGTTTTAATTCAGGTTTCTTGAATTGCAAATTTAATTGCAATTAATAGGGTTTTGTTTAATAATAATTCACATCAGCGCGCAATGCGCAGGTAACATGCAGTGGCTTTATGTGACTTAACGCGCAAAGCCAGGATTTAAATATTCAGAATCTGCCGATCTGTCATAAATGTCAGCAACATGGTCCAATCTATACACACAAAGTTTTTGATAGCTACAAATGGTGCTCGGTCAACAACGACATGGATAAGAGGATTCTTGCCAAACCGAAGCCCGGTCCATATCGTGTGTTAGATCGACGTCCGAATTACAAAAAATTGGAGATTAATGGCAAAGCTGATGCTGTCTCCAAACACAGATTATCACCGGCCGACGTTAATCCAAATGACCCTCTGTTCCACGATGTTGACATATCAGGCGGCAAAGAAACGATTATTCCACATCGAGACAGTTTTGCTGACCCCTTGATTACGCCCGACATCTCACTAGCAACACAGCCAACTGATGCCGTCACGCCGTCTCAAGATATAGAGGAACCAGAGTCAATGTTAGCAGAGGCAAATTCAGTGTTTACTCGTTACGACAGAGGCATAACGCCTCCTGTAAGGATAGCCACCTTCATTGTGTACTAACTTTCATTGTCGGGGTGGTGTATGTAGCACGCGGCTACGCGTTACAACCCAATGTAGTTCAAATTTGACAAATATAGTTCTCTTTAAGGTTAAATATTCTTATTATGGATTTACACAATATTTCTCTTAACTGTGATTTAGCAGCCATCTCTGTTAGTTTCAAACAGTTTAAATTGAGATTTCTTGAACTGCATATTTTATTGTAATTAACACGGTTTTGTTTAAAAATAATACACACCCGTACGCAATACCCCCGTAACATACAGTAGAATTATGTGGCTTAACGCTCAAAGCCAGAATTTATATATTTTTGTGTTATCTAACAATTTCTACATAACCACTAACAGTGCAATTAAGACTATAGATTTATATTTTCGGTATTTATCAACCATTTATCCGAACCCCTACTGTTCAGGGGATTTATGTGATTTTACACTCAAAACCTAGCATATAGTGAATAACTGTGACAACGCAAAACTTGGATTTATATTTTGTATTTATCTTGACTTCTTTTATACGATTTTTATCTTTTCTTAGCAACATTTTATTCAATAAAAATTGATAATTTTTCTGAGCTTTCTCACAAATTTTTTTCGGGAAAGGGCCAGGGATTAATCATGAACGCGGATCGTAATAACAGCTACCAAATATTAGGTACGAGGACAATATCGCACTACATAGACAACTAGCCCGAGAACCTCTCACATAAACTAAAAAACCTACTACAATATAACTATCAACCGGGAACGTTGCTGAGTGGGCACATATTTATTTTAGCTACTGAAACATTTTAATCAGTTTCTGGCCACATTTATAATGAAACGACGTTCACTCATTTCAATATTTACCGGTTCGAAATAACATTAAATCTGTCTTCATCCTTAGGAGCACACCAATTATTTGTATCTTATTAATCGCACAGCATTAAAATTTCCACCGATCACAAATACTTATGCAATTAAATCTTCCATTTTCCGTGTCAGAGCCTAACTGGAGGCACATTGACGTAGATTGAACCGGAAATAATATTTATGCCACGGGAAATTTCAAATTTTTGGTCACCATATTTTTATTCGTTTCATTCTTGTCATTTAAATCAAACCTTAATTAACTTCATTTATTCGACGTACCGGTAATAATATTCTCAGAATGTCTAAAAACATTTTGCGCATGAAATTTATTTTTTGCCTTATATTTAATTAAATCGTATATTCTATTCAACTATGGCAGACAAAAAACAAGATTGAAGTGTAAATAAGGGAACAGACTTATAATTTTAAAACAAATTATATGCAGTATAAATAATCCTACTGAGATCGACTGCACAACAATATGCTATAAGACACGTTGTAGTGATTTTAGAAATAAAAAGCAAGCACTGCCATAAAATATCGCTTAAATTCGTTCAAAAATTGTTCGTGATAAGAAGCTCAGTCAAGAAGGTCCACTGAAAATTATTTTGCATCGATGTGCTTATAAATAGAACTGATTAAGCCGTGATTATTTCAATAGCAAAAACGGTTTTTTTAAGGTAAGATCCATATGTTTAAAAAATTTCTAAAAGTAATTCAGATTCATTTATCTTAGTATTTAGAAGCAACTAATGTTAGTATTAAATTACTTTGTTGTAATTAATGGATTATATGTATTGCTGCAATACTATGACATATGCTTATGTATGCAAAACCGGTTAGAATATGATGGTGTGAAATAATTAGACAGGATAAATTTAAGCTTCGGATGACATAGCGTATTTTGAATAATATGCAAAATATAATTGAACGCATGTTTCTATTACTGCTAATCTTTAACCAAATTAAACTAGATTTATAAGTATTTTTCGCATGAACTCTTGAGTATTTTATATATTTCACTATTTTAATGATTCATTACTGAAAAATAATTTAGGTCATCAAGAATCCCGGAAAAGCTACTACAATTCAAATACACCGGAACATATATTTTTGATCTATTTATTCTTTATAAAACAATCTATATTTTTCTCTACATATGAAAATCAATGTTTGTTTGTACGTATATTAGCAAATAAAATGTTTTGATGGCTTGATAATTAACCATTTGTGCGCATTGTTCACTGTTACATTTACGAGTGCTATTGTTCCCAGTGTATTTGATCGTTTTAACTTGTTGCGTAAATTCGTATTTTTCACATGGTAACAGCGCCAGGGTGGATTGAAGTGATGAACGCTCATGTTGTTTGGAGACTTCTGTCACCTTATGTGCCTCTGTTATTTCCACTTCACTTTGTTGCCAATCCGATTGTATGTTTGTTGATTCTTGTCGAGGGCCTGTTTGGTCTTAATTGGATACTAGTAGATTGTTGTTGAATTTTGTTATTCTAGGCCCGCCGATTAGAATATCATGTTGATGAAACTTTTGAATATTAACGTTAGGTGCTTGTTGTTTTATATAAATAAATAATAATTTTTCTGATTTTACTTTATGTAGAATTGTGAAATTGGTCAAATTGAAAAGGTGCCCCGTTTCCAATATATGATCTGAAATAGCTGAATTTCCTGACGGTGCCAAGCCTTTGTTAATCAATTTCTGTGGCAAATGTTTCTGGATTCTGGTTAGGAATAGCTTCTACGTACGTCCGATATATGTGCTACTGCGCATATATGAGAATTTGTAGACTATGAATGATTTGGATAGAATTGGCAATTGATCTTTGGCATCCAACCACATGATTCCCTGTGTACTAAATGTCATATTAACTTTAACACTGGGAAAGTTCTCCTTAGTTATTCTATTCAGCCGCCGTACAATTATTGAGGATGGTACGTCACTTCTAAATGGTAAGTTTTGGAAAAACCTGCTTGACTGTATCCTTTCTAGTGCGAATCTGCCGTGGTCTGAGGTTGACATCAATGGAACGCTGTGGGTAGTTATTCATTAGCAAAATTTTCCTGAGGTAGCCCAGTTCTTCCTCAATCTTTTGTTCAGAGCAGATCTTCCTGACTCTGTTTGCTAGGTTGTTTGCCAAGTTTGCATGTGGGAATTTGACACACTACTGTTGTAGTGAATGTATTGTCCGGTGAAAGTGGATTATCTATATATGGCCAGTGTCAAATCCCCGTTTTCTTCTCGAGTGTGTTTGTAATCAAGGGAGGGAAAACTGTCTTCTTTCTCTACCTCAATAATGAATTTGATGTCTGGATCGGCTCCATTTGCTTGTTTGAGGATTTCGGAAGGGTCTGCTGCTTCTGAAATGAACAACAAGATATTATCTACATACCTTTTGTAGAGTGCGCACTGGTCAATTGTAAATTTTAGGCTCGTTTTTCCAAATGATATATGTATACATCTGCCTGGAGGGGTCCGATGCAACTTCCCATAGCTACACCATTGATCTGGCGGTAGTATATCCCTTCAAATGTAAATTGCACGTTTTTAATACATGCTAATATGAGGTCTTTGATGTCATTGGTGTCTATGTGGAAATCAAAGTACTCATTTTTGATGAGGTCACACAAGATCTCCGTTGTCTTATCCAGTGGTATGCTTGTAAATAATGATGAGACGTCATGTGAGACCATTTTATTCTGTAGGATGTTCTTCCCCTTCAATTCATTTGCTAGTTCGAAGGTGTCCTTGATTGTGTTTGCGTTTATGATGCTCCGTATTGGCTCAAGTAGTTTGCAGAGAAACTTGCCGGTTTATGTTGTGGACCGTCGATCATTGATATAATGAGCCGCATTGAGAAAGCTCCTAAGGCAGTCAGGGCCTTATGAGTCTTGGTATGCAGTAAAATCTTGCGGTGTTTGTTCCGACGGGTTTTGCCTTTTGATGTCTTCTATGAGTGTTGATCTAATATAGGAATCAGCCACCGATGTTGAAAGGTTTTTTCCATCTTCTTTATATATATATATATATATATATATATATATATATATATATATATATATATATATATATATATATATAAAAGACTACAAAATACGAGCCGCAAGCTAGCAAATTAGGAAACGCTTAAAAGGCTCCAAACTTTTTGTTCATGCTGAAATTTGTAAATCATTCTAATCCAATTTAACCAATGTTTGCTCCAAGGTGCTTTATGCCAAATATGCAAATGAATATGTCTAGACGTTTTAATTTTTGCCGGTTCCTTAAACAGTTATTAGTGTGAAATATTAATTCAATAGGGCTTGTTTTATAATATATATTATTTTATGTTATATATCTTAATATAATATTTATATTGTTATTATAACTATTATAATCAATGTCTTCATGTAAACACCTGGTTTGTTATGAAAATATATTTGTCGGTGGAAATTCAGCATTTTGTATTATAGAAAATACAATTAATCTAGTAGATATGTTTCATCCTTATTGATAACTTATCGCGCAACTTCAAAATTTGCTGGGAGAGGACATTATGTGGCCTAAATTTTAGAACGCCGAAGAAGAATAGATTATTAGACTGTAGGCATTCACACAATCATGTAAACAAAATATGACAATTCATGCTATATGAATATCTAAATTTGTTTATTATATCCAATTATTCAACAATTATTATAAAAAGTCATCAACAAATATTTCATATTTGCAGATTACTTTTGAACTAGCGGTATCGATTTTGTTATTTCCATCTAAATTGTTTGCTGAAAGATTGCCAGTTTAAAAGTATACTTTTACTGAGATTGATGATTGTAATTAGAGTGTTTACTCCAAAAAAATTATACATTTTCCTCAATAGTAAAATTAGTCACAAACAAAATTTGTTGACATGCCGATTTTTAATGATTGTGGATTATGTTTTGTATGCCCCAGCAATTTGTGCTTTTTGGAGTTGTTCACTGTCATAATATGTTCAAATGAAGGCCAGTTGCTCATTTCAGCTAATCTTCTTTCATTTGTCATGACAGGAAATCTAGAGGCACGCTTACCATTTAACTTATCCTGCCCATATTTTTTTTGTAATTGATTTAAATAGATTTCAAGACGTCAATTTCTTGTTAAGTAGATTCACGGTTTCATTAATGTCGTGTTAACCAAAATTTGCGTTTGTACCTCATCAGTCGTTATTACTAATCACGGTGTGAATTTCTAGCCATTTCCAAAAGAAATTAAACTTTTACGAGACTGAGATAAACATCAAATCCGTTGTTTCTAAACAGAGCAAATAAACCGTCAATCATACGCACAAAGATTTCCTTGATTATCGTTAAAGCAAGTATGCAACCCGACTGAGAAGGATCAAACCGTTATGTACATTTTATTTATGACATATACTATTTTTGTACCCGCTACCTTTTATAGAGACTTTTGTGTCTATCATGCAATGCACACGTTTCTGATGAAAATGCTGCATATTTAAAGTTATTATGATACTAAATAGAAAGAATTAAAACGGCCTGGAAATTGAAAATTGTCTCGAGATTCTTAATAACATATTTCAAGATCAGTAGCTCGTCATTAAATTTTGTTCATTTGCAGATTCTTACTGAGTTTGCACATAGCGTAGTGCATAGTTAAGAAGCATCACAAGCCAGTCATGTCTACCGGCGTACAGATACAATTATCAGATTCAAATGCCACAATTTATCATTCAGGTAATAATGCGAATGTCAAAGCTAAAACAAAACCTATCAAAGATGATAAATTTCGCAAGAGAGGGAATTGATTGTTTTCCAAGTGATCAACATCTGCAATGAGTAAAATCACCCAGTAAACAAATTCAAGTTTGCACATTTCCCAAAAAAGACAAAATTTCTAGCGTTTACTCACGCTTGTACTCAGATTTTTGATTTACAATCACTTGATCGCTTTAATAGCACGTTAGCCTGCGGCATTAACACTTGGCGCCATATTTCGAGATGAGCTTAGTAATGGATTTATCTGTGCACGCATATCTATTAAGTTGTTTATAACTAACAGTTAATAAGATGCAATTTTACCAAACCTCCGTCTACCACACACAATCCAATTTTATCGTAGATGGAATGGATAGAGAAAAGCCGATTTTCCATCCTCGCCCATTAATGAGAACTGGGTCGATGAATTGCCTCACGTACCTTTTGCAACCCATTTTTTGTACGCGTCTGCGCCACCGCAATTATATGGCAATAACTAGCGTCTGTTATGTCAGCGTCCACGTTCACTTCACTCACAGAAAACCCAAATGTTAAATTCTTTTACCTTGGGCTCCAAGTCTTGATTTATTTACTGGTTCAAAATTACAAATAATATTTGTTCGTAGCAATGTTGATATAGCAACTCTAAATCTGAATATCTCTTGCCTTTACCAGAGTTTACCGAAAAAGCCTAAATTTTTCTTTAAAAAAATATGCTGTTCATATCCTTTGAAAGTGATTTGCAATTTTTAGTATAATTAGAGAATAGAGTTTCTTATTTATTTATTTTTATTACTTATCACTGTACTTCAATACCACACTTTTTGTCAAAAAAACTGAAAACACAAAAAAAATATTGCGTAGATTCTAAATTGAAAATTACTGAACAAATGTTTTTTAATCAGCTTGATGTCAACCAATAGGGTTGTTTAATTTTCGCCTAAAAGAACTGGGCGTTTATCCCAAAATGTGTGCATACACAAATTATGACAAAATGAAATGTTTTGAAGTCTCTTAATTTTGATATTTGCCTAAGATAAGACAAAGTTTATCGCAACTAATTATTATTTCAGAGACAATAGAATTTGTAAAAGTTCACATTACATTAGAATAAATGTTCATAAAATTCTCAATTTATTGGTATGGTATTTTACCAAGTGGTGACGAGCCGGAAATTATCTGGGAATGTGCCTCTACACCCATACCGTTTTTCGTTAGCGATAATGACTATAATAGATCATCATTACTCTAACACAAACCGGATTTCATTCCAAAAAGACGAATAGCAGACTGTAGACAATTTATTTTGCACTATTTGTATTATATAATTAGGAAAATTACAGCATATATACGCATTTTGCTTAAGACATCTAATATTTTACATTTTTCTAATAAGTCTTTTACTTCTCTCTACACCCATTAACGTCAGAACTACGTGATATACACACGGTTTTGTTTTACAAGCTTCGATATCAAGCACATCGGCCAAGTGATTATTTCCTCGGATTTTCTCACATTTACTACCATGCAAAATGCTTGAAAGAATTAAATTGAGGATAAATCCTAAGCATGAATTAAATCTCCTCAAAAATTATGGACAAAATTTATTGTAATAATTCCAAAACCTTTAATATGCTAAATATTTTGTCTTAACAGGTTAAAAATATATTATGCATTATAGATATAATTCAACAAAATTACGCCATTAGCATAGCTGAAATGAGATATTTGTCTCGTGGATTTTAAATTATGAATATCATTTGGCGTCATGTTTGCTAAGTTACTAGACTAATATATATTTATGTATTTTAGTTTCTAACCATGACGGTGGTTTTTAATAGTTAAAGTAAAAGTAACTCTTGTGTATTATTTATGCAACAAATATATTAGGAACTGAAACTGAAATTATTTAGTTCTCATTCAAAATTTATTTTCGAGCGGATTTCGAATGAAGGTTTGTTTAGGCAAAATTATATTCTAAAAATGACAAGTGAGCTATGAAGAGTTAACCACTAAAATTACCATGTATGTCACACTATTTCTAAATTGGATGCTAATTAGGGAGAATAACAACTTAGATTTTTTGAATACCTAATACGCACCTGTTATATGTTTAAACAAGAAAACTACGGCTGCATATCAGTATTGTGGATACGCTACCTGAAGTCGAACACTCTATATTGATCTAATTTACAATTTATATGGCTGCTCATTACGTAATTGAAACCAGATTAGCCGCAAAGTAAATAAGTGAATTCAGGGTATATTTCTCGGAATATCTGACCACATTTAAAAAATGGGAACTGTATTCTAAATGAGGCGTATTTTCCTGTTTTTAAATGCACGCCAAAATGTTACTCACAGCGTATTTTTCTATTTTCAAAGTTTTTAATTTTCAGCAATATTAATAAAATAAGTTTATACACGCTTTCATTATCAACCGGTGAACTTTAGTTGTGTGCAAGTTTCTCACCTTGATTATTTGCTGATTCCTGTTTTTGTTGCGTAATGCTCGTATTTAATTCCACTTATGCTCATTGCTTCACATTATTGATTATATGATATAATGTATATTTTCGTCGATTTCACTTTTAAAAACATCTCTGATGCTTAATATTTTCGTGGTTGAATGCACGATTTATTTCGAAATTTGTTGACAGAATTTTAAATAATCAAAGTAGTTATGAATTCGAACGAATTATGGTTTAAGAAAGAGCACTTTCTTTATGTGGAATCAATGACAATATAAATTATTGAAGGCTACACTAATATAATAACATTTTTGTCTTATTGCAGAAAAAAAGTGATATTGCTGTTGAAGAATAGCATTAGGAAAAATTGTAATCGAATACATAAATTTTCACTAAATCATTAATGAAGCCCCAATCTAAGGAGAAAGACGCAAAAGCGAAATATTATACTTTATATAGATAAACTCGAATAATCAGTTTTTATATTTTCATTTACAACCGGCGTCAAATTTTGCTGGTTATTTTAATTACTTGCAAATATAGATAGACGAAGTTGTAAAGTGAGAACTGGCGATTTTGCATTAAATATGATTTAGTAAAAAGAATTTGTGGAGTTTTGATTATGAAAATATGCGAAAAATTTCAACTGGGTTAAATATAATTTTAAAAATTTATAATAATGAAATAGACCTACAGTTATATTTTACCATTTAATAGACAACAGTATGAAAAAGGTATTTTCGTGGAATTTACTTCATTGCAACCAACCAAAAATGTGGTTAATTTATTGTTATAAATTCACAAGTTATATGGTTTTCATTTTAAATAAAATGTTTATTGCTTGTAAACACGTTAATAAATGAACCATATATCTTATTATTTCGTTTGAAATTAATAGTTTACTTAATTTTATGCTGTCACTAATATTGATGCTTTATATTCATGATGCCATTATTTGTGATTGACTAGATTTCATTATTGAAATGTATTTTATGTAATATATTAATAAAAATGTATGTTTTTTTCTAAATATATTCTTTAAAATATCTTGCATCCCAATTTTTTCAAATTATTATCATCATTGAATTTCAAACATCAAGTGTGATAAGTAAAATACCATATGAAATGGAATTGCCATCAAATATTTTTATGTAGTTTCAAGTTATGGTTGAAAACATGCTTTACGGAAAACTTACTAATTTGCTGCTTTAAAAATTCAATCATATTTTTGCAAATTAGGAAGACAAGTGTGTTTGTTTCATTGAAATACTGTTTGCAAATATAAGTTAGAATTAAATGAACATTGCTTTTGCGGGCGGCGATAACATAGACTATAATTTAGGTTGTGATATTGATATAAACACGTGACACATAAAGTACTTTAATTTGTTAACGTAAATTGCATAGTGTATAAAAGGCAATTCATCTAGTTGACCGGTTTCGTCCTTATTGGGAACTCATCAGGTAACGACCACGACAAACAATAGCCAGTACGTCATGTGTTCCTAATAATGACCAAAACCGGCCTAATGAATTATTTTACATTTCTAGTAATTCTAAGTTTATACTGTCAAATGTGCGCACTTAGTGATTCAGGTGTTTATATCAAGATTGCAACCTGGATTATGATAATAAATAGGAATTTTATGTAGACCGTATCAAGTTGGCGCAGTGTATATATTTGCAAACTCAAAATTCTCTAGAAAAATAGTTGATTATTTTCTAATAGGAACGACACGCAGACATCGGATGATTTTCCTTTGAAAATTCATGTAATGACGCACATAAAAGTGATTACTCAACACATAATGTTACCCAACAGATGTTGTCCCAATTGCGAAAACAAAGAGCAACAAATCTAAGGGAGATTGGTTACAACAAATGTATGGTTGGTTGTAGGGGTACTTTTCGATGTTGCTATCTCGTTCCTGACTTTGTACCCCTACTATATATCAATGGTGGCTATTATTACTAACCGTGTGCATAATCAGTCTCTGATCTTTTTCGGATGGTTGATGTGAGAAGGAAAAAACTTCGGGTCATACGTATATTCTACACAATATTGCAATTAGAAATATAATTCACAGGTCGTCCAATTTGACCATGTGTTGGTCGGCAATAAAAAAAACAGATTTTAACATAAAATTATATCTTAAAAACCATTCACAGTTAAATTAAGTTGTCCGTTGTCTAGACGGCGAGAATTAAAATGATTTATGTTTATAAAGTAACATGTTTCGCACACAAGCAGTTATTCTTACACAAATGTTTGGATCGTAATGACGATAGTCAAACGATTAAAAATACATGACAATATGAACATAGTAAAATGATTTATGTTTATAGAGAAAAATGTTTTGCACACAAGTAGTTATTCTTACACAAATGTCTGAATAGAATTGTATTTATACCATCGATTTAAAACATATGAAGATATGTAAAAAGTCATCGTTAAAAGCTGTCACTAAAATGAAGGAGTAAGCCCCATAAAGACATCAATGACAAAAACTAGATTGAAAACACGTGATGACATGAATGGAATCAAGGTTAAACGTTATCACTAAAAAAGAGTATGTAAATCGTTTGAAGACTTCAATGATAAAAACTCGATTGAAAATACATGGTAATATGAATAGAATCAATGTTAAAGGTTATCACTAAAGATGAAAATGTAAATCGTTTAAATACTTCAATGACAAAACTCACAAATGTTTAGTTCTCTACTTGTTAATATATTAATCCATTATTCTATTCACATAAATTTCGAATAATCCAACTAAGCAAAATAAATCCGCAGTGACACAATAGTCCACCGCGTGATCCTCGCGGATCGCGCGCGGTTCTGTTTCTTTAATAAAAACACTATTAATTACAAATAAAATTGCAGTTCAAGAAATATCGATTAAAACTGCTTGAGACTAAAAGAGATTGTTCCTAAAATAACCGCTATGAGAAATATTGTTTAAGGACAGAGTTACAATATTTGACCTTAAAGAGCACAGCGTTTGTAAAAAATGACCTTCGTTGGGTTGTAACACGGAGCCGCGTGTTACATACAACCCCCTCCCACGACAGTGAAAATTAGTACAGAATGAAGGGGGCTAACCTTACAGGAAGTGTTATTGCTCTGTCATGCCGTGTAACAACTGATTTTGGTTCTGTCAACACTGATACTGGCTCCTCTATCTCTCGCGTTTTTGGACGGATGGTTAGGTCGAATTGTTCGAGAAAGTCACGTCACATGATGTTTCATGTCGTGTTGGCGATGATGAACGGATATTTGAAACATCATTTTGAGTTGGAGAACGAGATTGTGTGTACTCGTACCCGAAACGTCGCTATGTTGGAGCCATTCGCGCAGGTCAGACTGTTGGTGTCGACTGGGTGGGTTGGTTCGAGATAATTGTGGCGTAGTGAGCTTACATCTGATCCAGTGTCTATGACAATTCATTCGCCAGAGATTGCGTCACGGATGAGAAAGTATGTTGATAGTGGCAACCGACGATGAGATTGGTTGCTGGCATTAGGGCGTTTGAAGCATGACTTAATTGGAGCCGTCGCTGTAAAGACAATAGTTTGATTGCGCTCTACCGCGAAGGCAACGTGCTTCGAGCCATCAGACGTGGAGCGGCCAACAATCTGGGGTGCTCAGCCTCTGCTGCCGCCGAGGAGGCTGACCCCACCCGTCTTCCGAACCTTCCATGGGCGGATCCTCCTGAGTTGTTGAGGGTGACCGCGCCCACTTGAACGTCGCGTCTGTGCGCGGGAAAAAGCAGCCGTTTCCGAGGCAGTAACGTGTGGAGTGGCCATAGCTGCGATGATTCGGACACCACTCCGCTGGTAACTGTGGCACTGTGGTTCGGTCTCTCGACGTCGACCTCCTGGCGCTATTCCGGGTCGGTGGACGACGGTGGTCACGCCTGCTCTGGTCGCGTCTGTTTTGGATGGCATCGACTGAGGCCAATTTTGGCCTTATGGTGAGGTTCTCGAGCAGGCTGATGAGGCGTTCATTCGTGACATTTGTTCCGGCTGATGATGTGGTGAGTTGTGATTCGAACATTCTTGGGGTGATGTGGACTTTCTCTTGGGCCGGTAGGCTGTGGTGGTGTTTCTTCCACCACTTGTCTAGACGTGCCGGCAGAACGTCATCTTGTACTTCGAGGGATTCGCGCAAGAACGTGGCCATCTCTTGTAGTGCCGGCGGGAGATTCTGTATGAACAGTCGCATTACGATTTCCTTGGGCAGGTTGAATTCTAAGGCTTTGTGCTCCATTTCCCTAAATAGCTCAGAAGGCGTGCGGCTACCTAGGGACATCTGGCTCATTAATTCTGTAAGCCTGTCTTCTCGATCTGGTGTCAAACGTTGCTTGACGGCGCGTTGCAGGCTCTGCCATGGCTGCGCACATGTGCCCTCAGTGTATTGATGCAGTATATCTTTGAGTCCGCGTCTGAAAGACATTGGGATCGTCTCCCAAGCCCTCAGAAATATTGAGCCCTCGTCTGTTATATTGGACACCTTGGCCAGTAAAGTGACATCGTCGACCCACGCATCAAGGTATTCTGGATCAAATTGACATATTTTATACTGTGTCCATGTGGTGATGCGGTTTGTTGCTGGGCTCACCATCGGGCTTCCTGTATTTCCTGAACTGGCCCTCATCTTAAGTGTATGAGTGTTGTCGAGAACAGATGGCAGTGTAACATCGTCCTCACCCGCCATCGTGCAGCTGTCTTCGAGCATTGCAATCCCGAGAGGGTGTTTTTCTGTGATATGTGTCTTAGAGTTTACTTATCTTGTAGTAGTCATCCAAATTGCTTGAATTTCTTAACTCTAGATATTTGTTTATTCTTTGCTGGCTGTGAGTTCGACGAACCGGGGCACCATTATGTAGGGGTACTTTTCGCTGTTGCTATCTCATTCCTGATTTTGTACCCCTACAACATATCAATGGTGGCTCTTATTACTACCCGTGCGCCTAATCAGTCTCTGATCTTTTCGGATGGTTGATGTGAGAAGGCAAAAACATCGGGTCATATGTATATTCTACACAATATTGCAATTAGAAATATAATTCACAGATAGTCCAATTTGACCATGTGTTGGTCGGCAATAAAAAAACAGATTTTAACATAAAATTATATCTTAAACACCATTCACAGTTAAACTAAATTGTCCGTCTTCTAGACGGCAAGAATTAAAATGATTCATGTTTATAAGGTAACATGTTTCGCACACAAGCAGTTATTCTTACACAAATGTCTGGATCGTAATGAGAATAGTCAAACGATTAAAAATACATGACAATATGAACATAGTAAACTGATTTATGTTTATAGAGAAATGTTTTGCACACAAGTAGTTATTCTTACACAAATGTCTGAATAGAATTGTATTTATACCATCGATTTAAAACATATGAAGATATGTAAAAAGTCATCGTTAAAAGCTGTCACTTAAATGAAGGAGTAAGCCCCATAAAGACTTCAATGACAAAAACTCGATTGAAAACACATGATGACATGAATGGAATCAAGGTTAAACGTTATCACTAAAAAGGAGTATGCAAATCGTTTGAAGAAATCAATGATAAAAACTCGATTGAAAATACATGGTGATATGAATAGAATCAATGTTAAAGGTTATCACTACAGATGAAAATGTAAATCGTTTAAATGCTTCAATGACAAAACTCACAAATGTTTAGTTCTCTACTTGTTAATATATTAATCCATTATTCTATTCACATAAATTTCGAATAATCCAACTAAGAAAAATAAATCCGCAGTGACACAATAGTCCACCGCGTGATCCTCGCGGATCGCGCGCGGTTCTGGTTCTTTAATAAAAACACTATTAATTACAAATAAAATTGCAGTTCAAGAAATATCGATTACAACTGCTTGAGACTAAAACAGATTGTTCCTAAATTCACAGCTAAGAGAAATATTGTTTAAGGACAGAGTTAGAATATTATACCTTAAAGAGCACTGCGTTTGTAAAAATTGACCTTCGTTGGGTTGTAACACGGAGCCGCGTGTTACATGGTATTGTGTTACCGAATCCAGATTGAGCGGTATTAGATTCTGCTAGATATAAGATTTATTAATAAATGTTATTTCATGCGAGTTACATGTACTTTTATTCAGATATATATATATATATATATATATATATATATATATATATATATATATATATATATATATATTTAGTTATATATAAGTGAGATTACCTTCCAAAGCCTGGTCTTGTTTGTTAATTAATTGCATAATGTAAGTGATTTATTAATAATTTAGTTCAATTAAGATATGATATTCACTATATCTGAAGGAAAGACTAATAAATAACCTAAGCTAAAATATAATGAATTAATGGCGAACACTTGGCGCTTTTATACATTTCAAGATGGTGTGCCGAAATTCACAGGTTCAAACTATGTATAAGGGAAAAATCTAGACACTACTATATATGCATATATGATATATTATAATTGAGATCCTTCTAATAGCATATATTTATAAAAATAAATTTTACCAACATCTATACCAAACAGCTAGTCGTCATTCATGCTATCTTAGATATTTGTCTTTGTAATAGCTTCATTGGTATATCTATCTTGTCATTTCACGATTCAAACTTTATCTTTATCTTATAACCATATAATGCGTCCTTGCTTATATTTTGAGCGTGTACTCATATATTCGGGTTGTGATTTCAAATGTTATGTTGATGTTTTTTTAATTTCATCTTATGGTCTTTTAGACAAAGATTTTCAAGCTTAAAAATGGATTAAGCTTAATAATTGTAATAGGGTTTTATTACAATCAAATACTGAATGTCGCAAGTAGGAAGAATAATGAAGAAGTTTTAGAGTCGGGGGCTTTTTAATTCATTTTCGTAAGTTTAACTTTTTTGAAAACAATTCTAACATAAATCGATAATAATTATGTATATATCGATTAAAGACCATTTCTTCTGTAAATTTAATCTAGAAAATGGCAATATAGAGAAATATTACTCGTTGTTCTTCATGGTAATTTATTTTCTTTTGGTTAGGTACGAATTTCTTAATTATCCTAAAATAATTTTGAATATACAAATTTGGATATCAATGAAACCTCTACGCTTCACGAAACAGGTTTAGCTATAATTAAATGTTTTTAGGTCAACAAATTCAACGCATGCACATATCCAAATTTTTGTCCTTCTTTAAGCCCTTTAAAAACTACTGGAATATGGAATATACTGACCAGCCTCACTTGATTTCCTTTGATCCGACAACGATGTTTGCAAAATTAAAATCGATTTTTGGCCCATGCAATGAATACTTCAAATGATAAACAAAAAGCAAGTACATAGATCTAACGTTGATTTTTTTTAATTCTGAGCTAATTAATCAAAAATAAGTTACTACATGATTTTAATATAAAATGAGCATTTTTTTCTTCGTCTAACACATATATCTCGTTTATTACTTACAATAAAGAATTATGAACATATTATTATTAAGTCAAGATTTTAGTAAAATTTTAATGCGCGACGAATTCTGTGTTTTGAACAATATTTTGTATTTACAATATCTGTGTAACATATATTTAAGCCTCAACCCAGCGTGATGAAACTTAATAATTAATTTAGTTTTCCTTAATATATTCGTATGTATTAATACAGGTACAAAGTCAACAATTTTTCTTAAAATTAATTGAAATCGCTCCGGCATTCTCAAAATAATATTTGATCATCCATTATATTGTAGGATGTTTTTCGGGGTACATATAAATTTAGAGATGCTATATCATTCCTACAAATGCCTGGTAGCTGCTGTTGAGATCCGTGCTTATGATTTGTCCCCGACCTTTTTCAGATGGGTGATCTAAAAAAACTAAGTCGAATCTTCATACATTTATTGAACACAATGTTGCAAAGCAAGATAAAATTGACTATTAACCGAAATAAACCGTGCTCTAGACGTCAAAAAAAATATTGTCAACACAACTTGTTGTTTCGTGTAAAAGTAGTTACAATAAGCACAATAAATAAATCCAGAATGTCTTGGCTGAATTTTTAATCATTTTTATGTGAAAGATTGGCCGATTTTGAGAGTTATATTGTAGATAACTGCGATAAGGAAGCAGAAATGTCGGATCGTTCATCATTATCGCAGTTTCATAGCGTGATCGGACTAGTTCGCCTAGCAGTCGTAGACATTCGGCAAATAACATTTCAGCGAAGCTAAATTTGATGGGCCCTCGAGGACTTGCGCGCATTGATAGGGGTACTTTTGTCAAAGCCGCAAGCGAAATTTCTGCTGGGCTAGCCTTGAGCGCCGCTTCCATTTCCCGGTGTGGCCTTTTGACGAAACCATTTACTCAAGGATTACGAGCCACGGTCAATAAATGTTTGACGCCATAGTATCTCATTCGGGCAGGGATCGCTTCGCCGAGGAACTGTGTGCTACGATTGCTTTTCACTTCAGCTGGAGCATCAAACCGAGCTAACCACTTGAGCTCTAAAGCATAACTGACAGAGTTTTCTTCATGTCTAGCAGAGTTGTGCCCTTATAACATCAAGTAGTGCGATCCCGTATTGACGGTAGATTGTGTATATTATTCACGGCAGGTAAGATTACCAGATCAACGTGTATGTGCGTGAACCGTACTTTGGGCACTTAGATAACTTGTGGCGCCGTTTTGGTGTGTCTCGTCACTTTGCATTTCTCACATTCTAGACATTCTTGACATTTCGCAAATGCCAGGCCAAAAATAAGTTCTGGATAAAATTTCCACTGAGGCTTCGCCAGACAGATAGCTCATTGAATGGTAAACGTCGAAGACCTTGTGACGGAGTTTTTGAGGTATAATCGGCCAAGAGCACAAGCCAGTTATTTTACACTGCAGCAGAGCTCCATCATAATCAAGTGTTTTCAGGCGTTTTACGTCAAATGTACGAAGGGAAGTGTCATCTTCCTGTGCTGCTTGCAATTCCTCTGTACTTATGGGTGAATGACGGCCCAGGGAGTCTGCAAATACGTTTCCTGACTTCATATTCATACTCGTGTATACGTGTAAGTTGCGCGTCGGTGTAGATATTGAACATTTGGCCATCCAGATAGATGTGGAAATGTAAGATCGCCCGGTAGATTACGAGTAACTCTTTATCTAATGTATCATATCGTTTTTCGGGACGTAATTTTTGCGAGAACATGGTAGGTCGGTGTACGAGATTGATGGACTGCTGATTTACTGCACCTGTGGCAACGTCGGATGTGTCTGTGATCAATTCAATAGGTTGAGAACAATGCGGTGAATGAAGCATGGTTGCTCTGCATAAAGCAAATTTGGCATCCTTTTAAGCCTGAATTTTGTCTACGTTGAGCTGAATCAGCTGTGATTTCTTGACGAAACGACTTTCTGGCACGAGAAATTTGTGAAGAGGTGCCAGAATCTTGGCAAGGCAAGGTATGAATCGAGAATAGTATTTCATCTTGCCTAAGAATCGTCGTAACGCTCGAACATTGTTTGGAAGCTATAGATCTTGAATAGCACGAACCTTAACAGGTAGAGTTGTCATACCTTTGATGACCGAGGAATTGAATTGATGATTGTGTGAAGACATATTTGTTGCCATGAAGCCGTAGACCATAGTCTGATAGACGTGCGAGTAAAATGTCAATATGCTGCATATGTTTGGACGTTGATATGTAGAACGTCGTCTAGGTAGGGAATTACAAACTGTAAACCATCTAGTATTTCGTCCATAACGCGTTGAATTGTTTGAGATGCGTTCTTAATAACGAAAGACATGTAATGATAATCGTGTGTGCCACTTCCGATGAATCTGTTTGCAGTTTAGGATACGGAGTCTTTGTCCATAGGTACTTGATAGTGGGCTTTCACTAGGTCGAGTTTTGAGTACACAGCATGACCAATAGCAGATTTAAGTAAGTCAGCTGCATTTGGCAGGATGTACGAATCAGAAAGTGTGTAAGAAATGAGAATACGATAATACCCGCTCACTCTGAATATTCCGGGTTCATTTATGCTACCACTACCACAGGCGACGCAAATGGTGAGCCGGATCGTGCACAGATACCTTGCTGGCGTGGCATGGCGAATTCTTGCTCGGCAGCCTTATGCTCGTGTGGTGCGAATGGACGTGTCCTGGCGGGATGAGGATGTGGCTTCGGTAAGATAAGGCGATGAGCTGTGATCGCCCGGTTCCTCTTGAGATCGGGCATAAAAGAAATAGGCTTAAAAATCTCTTCATGTCGCAATAGAACATCGTCAAGTTGTGGTACATTAGGAACTAGAGGAACTAGCTGAACAGATAAGACTGCTTTATCGCGAGTCGTGCGTTTCCGCGCTGATGATATCAATTGATTGTCAGCAATGCGTATCTCTCTTGTTTTTCGACGTATAGTGAAGTCAAAATGTTCGAGGAAGTCATGTCCAATTATGTTACTTGTCGTGTTGGAAATGATTAACTGATACTTGAAACATCTTTTTGAGTTGAAGAAGGAGATTGTGTGCACTCGTACCCCAAATTTCGCTATGTTGGAGCCATTGGCGTATTTATTGTTGTCTGGGTGGGTAGGTTCGAAATAATTGTGGCGGAGTAAGTTGACATCTGATCTAGTGTCTTTGAGATTGCGTCACGCATGAGGAAAGATGTCATGATTGAGCTTCGTTGGATTTTAACGCGGAGCCACGCGTTACAATATAATTCAAGCGCCTTATATAAACTTAGATTAATGTTAAACAAATAAATTAGGCATCATTTGCTATTCAATTTTAACAACTGCTATTTCTACATACGCTTTAATATGTTACTTAAACATATATTTCTAAATAAAGTTATATATCTACTGACATTAATTCAAGTAACATTAATAATAATAATAATAATAAGAATAAGAATAATAATGCTACTAATAAAAATAATAAAAATAATCATAATATCATAAACTAAAAACATCAGAATATAACGAATAATACGTATATTTTTTAAAAATAGTTAAGCAATAAAAACGTGTTCTAATTATACATACATATCTGTATTTGTCCCACATTTAAAAAAAGTAAAACCCAAATCAATGTTGAATGGATTGCTGAAACAGAACATATGAGCTTCGAAAAAATGGAGCATTATATGAAATTTAAACAAGTATAAACAAATTGAGATTAAAAGGATTGTCTTGCGTCAGCTGACAATCATTAATATATATATATATATATATATATATATATATATATGTTGAGGCACCTAACCTATTGGAGTCTGCAAGCCCCATAGATGCCAGATCGCTTGAAGTCCTAAAATTCACAGTAGAGCACATTTGTGCTGATCTTCCAGGCTGATATCTCTGTTGAATTTCAGCCATTAATAACTCAAATTCATTGTACAGCTTTTCTTCAACAGTTCTGTCTCTGAAGTTTTCCAAAGCATTTCGGAAATATTCAGGCAATGCTATCCATGCTGCAACAAATTTCTCCATAGGTTTTACGATAGTATAAGCATTAAATATCATTTGGGCATCTCCTACTCAACTTGAATGTTTTTATGATTTGTATTGTGGTAGACTTATAATTCTTGGACTGGCGCGGTCGCCAAATTTTGTTGAGGCCCCTAACCTATTCGAGTCTGAAAGCCCCATAGATGCCAGATCGCTTGAAGTCCTAAAATTTACAGTAGAAAATGATAGGCTTATATTAAGGTTTGTATCTCCTAGGTTCAAGTCCGCAATGTCCTGCACTAACCTACTTGTGTCCTCAAATTTAATATCGGTTTCCATAACTATATGGTATAACAATTAAATCGACACTTAATGTTAGGCAATCGGAATGCGAAAGTTGGAAAGCGGTATCTCCCAACAAATAATCTGGAAAGAGATATACGTGAACAACAGAAGAAATCAAATATACCTGTTCCAAGGCGTCTCCTTCACTCTTGTATTATATTATAACAAAGGCAATTGATGGAGTAATATATTTGATGATGAAGTATTCGTTTACTAGAGAAAATGTTAAAATGTAGCTGTCCAAAATTACAAGACCAGTCAAGGAACGAGATATTCGAAAAACTGAAAATGGTGCACAATTCAAAATCAAGTATTTAAACAAAGAATGTTCTGGAAAATAAAAAGAAAAAAATTCCTTTTAAGTAAAATTGGTTAAAATCAGACATAGTGGTTTAAATTTATCAGTCAATGTTATTTTACATAAAGCGGAGGATTTAACTTCCTCCATATATATATATATATATATATATATATATATATATATATATATTCTTATAATTAGGAAAACACAAATAACAAAGTGGATAAAGGCCATTTATTTCGTGAATACTTATCATCTCTTATACAATCATACATATTTATACATTTTGGGTTTTCAATTGATTATGCTAGTGGTAACAAATCTGACTCGTTTTTACTGCTGTTTCTTGTTTTGACTAGTTGGTGAGTGTGTATGCGTGTTTGCATGTAAATGTCATTCTCGCAGTATTGCGAAGTGATGTCGGATATCTTGTCATTATTGTTTTGATAGCTTGAGAATTAACCATTTGTGCGCATTGTTCACTGTTACATATGCAAGTGCTATTTATCCCAGTATAGTTGATCAACTATACTGGGATAAATAGAACTTTTATGTGTAACAGAGAACAATGCGCACAAATGGTTAATTCCCAAGCTATCAAAACAATAATGACAAGATATCAGACATCATTCTGCAATACTGCGAGAATGACCTTTATCATGCAAACCGCTACACACAAACACAAACGCATACACATTCACCAACTAGTCAAAACAAGAGAACAGCGGTAAAACGAGTCAGATTTGTACCACTAGCTAAATCAATTGAAAATCCAAAATGTATAAATATGTATGATTGTATAAGAGATGATTAGTATTCACGAAATAAATGGCCTTTATCCACTTTGTTATTTGTGTTTTCCTAATTATAAGAATACTGTGGTAAATTAAAAAGGAATGGACATCATATATATATATATATATATATATTAATATTTGAAAAAAAATTCCTTGAATTTCATTTTATTAAAACATCAATTGCATCTTCGAGTGAAAATCACTATAGGTACAAAATAGTAGGGATATTTTATAATATTGTGTATTTACTTTCATTTTCACTGTAAGAAGTTTTTGGAGGTAATGGAAAGTTCACGGATTAATTCCAATTATTTATTCAAAAGTTAACACAATATAATTTCGTTTGATGCATTGATAGATAAAATCAGTTTAAGTCCAATTGCAAAATGTACTATCTCTCCCTCTCTGTCTATATATATATATATATATATATATATATATATATATATATATATATATATATATATATATATATATATATATATAATTTGTGTACAGACCATATTTCCTAACATATAATGAATTTAGGCTCATCTATAGAGAACACATAATATGTCTTAAGATAAATTATATTCTGTCATTATTATTCTATTTCATTAGTTTTTCAAATGGCATTTTAAAAGACTTTAGTCACGTTAGTGCCTCGCATATTATATATATATATTTTTTTTTTTTGAAATTTTAAAAAAAATATATATATACAGAAATATCAGTCGTTCAGCACGAAATATCTGAGTTGAGGCAATGTCAATATTCTTTACAGCAATACCGCATTATTTGACTTTCGATACCAGATTGTACATGAGATCAAACTATTTGCCCATCTGGTCCTGTTTGGTTTAATTTGTTAGCAGGCATGCAATACTTAATTCACAATTTAATAACTATGCAATGATTACAAAGCATTTTCTGTAAATCAATTATGCATAACATTGATGATCCTAACAACAATTTTAAAAATATTCGAAGACAAATTATATGACTTCATAAACATCTGTATTTGAGTTATATTTCCGGTAAAATGTGAAACATTTTGTTACTAGGTACACAAAACCTAAAACACTATTGCATATATATAATTTCTATGAAGCAAATAATATATAAATATTATATTTATAGTTACACTTTGGCATGATTACCGAGATATTCGATACCGGAAATCGTATGTAACCGAAGTATACGGATTTCCTTGAATAGGAAATGTTATGATGTCGTTGTAATTTTCAATTTTGGTGAAATTTAGGATTTCTTGTAATCCATTGTTTTGTCCTGATGCATTGACTCGGTATTCTAAAAAAACATGAATTACAGGCTTCGTATATAAATTATACAAATAGTTGGCTTATATGGGGCATCGTCAAGGAATGTCGTTCAATTTAATTCCATTACTGCTTGAATACACATGCATATAGGACCAAATATGTAGTGGGTAATGGGCATATTGCAGACTGCTACTAATGAGAAAACTGTAAACACTAAATGTATGTATAAGTTACGCTATACCTTTCTTTATTTCTGACATTCGCTTGCTCTCCTGCTCATATTCAAAAAATTGTTTACCTCCTTTGCAATATCTAATTCACAATTGAATAAGCCTAGAAAATTCACGCTTCAATAATTAAGTTATGATTCTAAGAATATAATTTAATCCAACTATGCGTAAATTTGATTACCTTACCAAGAATTTAAATAATAAAAAATGTATTTTAAAATGATGAATCTCTTTGCGCAGTGCTGCCCGTCTTGTTGTGGATTTGACCCCATTTTTCTTGCGCGAGACAATTGACAGCACTCATAAGTCGGTAAAATCTTGAATTTTGATCATTTTCAGGCGATCTAATTTTTGGCCCCGATTTGTGTGTTCTCACTTCTCCTCCTTTTTTAAGCCTTTCATCAGCTGATTGTCTGAAAATGACGTTGAAACAAGATTTTCCATTGTTCTTCTTCCTTATTTTCGAGCCCAAATTTACAGTCTCATCTTCAGAGTTGACACTATACGCACAGGAATAAAACAAAACTTGTGGCAAATGTGGTATCCTCATTCAAGACATATATATTTATATATTTTTTAATTCCAAATATATTTATAATTGTCTTTAAATATCCGGTCTTCATATCTAGTCTCTAATACTCCAGTGTCTACAAAAACTTTTCCCTCTCCCCCTCCGCGCACTCAACCACTTATAAACATGTGTATTTTACTAGAGTGATCTGTATTGAATAACTATAAGCACACCTAATGGATTGACATACATACCTATCAATGATGTCAATATTTTAATTTCTGTTCCGCACGTATAGAAGAATCAAAAATTTTTTATTTCGATATTGCAGTAATCCTCACATGCCACCAGTCTACCTAATCCAATATTGTTTGCAATCGGTTAGAGACAGAGAGAGAGATAAATAAAACTGTTGAAAAAATATATTGTATTATTCTATCGTTTTGACAAGACCGAATACGGAATCTACACTAACGAAATCGTCTCTCAATCAAATACACATTAATACTACAATATAAATTAATTTCTCCATTAAAATAACTGTATCAAAATCATATATATACCTATATAACAATTTGGTAGTATTTTATGTTTATTTTAAGTTTTTTTATTAACTTACTTATCAATATATATATATATATATATATATATATATATATATATATATATATATATATATATATATATATATATAAGAACAAAACAACGTACTTCATGGAATAACATTTATTAATAAATCTTATTTCTACGTTGCCTCAAATCGAGGCCAATTTGGAAGAAAATCAAACTCCCCAGATAGTAACGCTTAGTGTTCCCTTTGGAGGTGATCTTCCAGGGAACCACGAAAAGTAATTCGAGCGACAAAAGCACAGTTTCCATTAATACAGGTGAGAGTGGTGTTCAACACAACAAAACTGATGCGCACGAATGAAAAAGATAGCCTCTCTGTGACGTCAACACCTTTGTCTGTATACAAATTTCAATGTACCTGCAACGCTCAGTACATCGGCAGATCAAAAAAGAGGCTCGAAACTAGAATAAATCAGCATCTCCCTCAAAAACTATTAAAGAGGGGTGCAGCTCCTTCACAAAAATCAGCAATTTGCGAACATGTACTACTCACAGGTCATGCTGTTAGTAGTAACAATTTTTCAGTTCTCTACAAGGCAAAAACAGAGAAAATGCTTCTGGCTTTTGAAGCTATTGTAATTAATAAGCTGAAGGCCTGCTTAAACATGCAGAAAATAATTCAAAATGAAATTAAATTGGACTGGAACAAAGACATAGCCGACATGCCTTTAAAAATAGCCAACGCTTCGCAAAATACGACACATACATCAATTACGGACGCAATTACAATGAAAGCGATGACACACCAAATGACGTTACGCAAAAGGAGTGGTCTAAATTGCGCAAAAGCAGTGGTCTAAATTGCGCAAAGCAAAGGCTAGCATAACGAAGAGGAGATTGGTTACAACACATGTACAGTGGGATTGGATGAACGAATATACTAACGAATCCAGAACAATGGCTGTAGATACTGGTAGAAATAAGATTTATTAATAAATGTTATTCCATGGAGTACGTTGTTTTGTTCTTACATTTTAAAAAATGGTGAAATTAGAAACTATCATATATATATATATATATATATATATATATATATATATATATATATATATATACTCATTTCTTATAAAAATATACATTTATGAATAATTCCGCAGGCTATATATTATGTATATATAGATAAGCATATAAGCAACCATGTGGATTCTTCCCACATCTTTTATATATATCTATATATTCATTATATTTATACGTGTAAACACCATATATACTATGAATATCATATAAGCAACACAATGAGTCACTCAACGGATAAATTATATCAGTCAAAATACTTTTGTTAATATTTTGATATATATTTCTATGTCTATATATATAGCCATATATATATATAAGCAAATAAATAAATAAAATTTAAAAAATTTAAAATATTACTAATTTATAATATAGGTATATACATGATATCGACACGGATATTTTAATGGAGAAACTAATTTATAATGGAGATTAGTATTAATGTGTATTTGGTTGAGAGACGAATTCGTTAGTGTAGACTCCGTATTCTGTCTTTTCAACGCGATAGAATAATAATATATATTCTTTTAACAGTTTTATTAGCCTCTCTATCTCTGTCTATAACCGATTGCAAACAGGATTGGATAAGGTAAACTGGAGGCATCTGAGGATTACTGCAATATTGAAATCAAAATTTTGTTGATCCTTCTATGCCTGCTGAACAGAAATTAAAATATAGACATCATTGATAGGCGTACATGTAAATCCATTAGGTGTGCTTATATTTATTCAATAAATGTCAGATTAGTAAAATACACATGGTTGTGTGCGTGGAGGGGGACAGGGATAAGTTTTGGTATACATTTGAGTATTAGAGACTAGGTATGCACATCGGATATTAGGAAGACAATTAAAAAATACAGCTGGAATGAAAGTAATTATGAATATATCTGTATTGAATGAGGATACCACATTTGCTAAATTTTTGTTTTATTCCTGTGCGTATTGTGTCAACCCTGAAGATGAAACTGGAAATTCGGTCTCGGAAATTTGGGCAAAGAACAATGGAAAATCTTGTTCCAACGTCATTTTCAGACAAGCAGTTTAATTATTATTATTTAGGAGTTAAATATATGTTTGATCAAACATAATTTACAGGAAAAAAACACTTCTATCTATATTTGTAAAAATCCTTAAACAAACAATGAATTGTTCCCACCACCCGCGCAATCAATTGTTGTTTAAGAGTTAAATATATGTTTGATCAAACATATTTTGCAGGAAGAAATCCAATTCTATCTCTAGTTGTAAACACTCTAATAAAAATTCTAGAAAATAAATTTTGGAGAAAACACCGGTTATGCCAAACTTGTCTCTAGGATTCATTGGTGAATTTTGTCATTTCGAATAATGGAGATAAAGAATAATCAGGTCGTTTTTTAATTTTAACAGATTCGTGAATAAAAATTTTCATTTTAAAACGAAATAACGGAAAGTTATCATACTTGTTATGCAAGACTGAGAGGTAATTGTGGAACATTAAAAAAATCCAATGGATAAACATACTCGTGCATTCGCCTAAATATATTCTATGAAAACCCACCTAAAATAATTTAGAACAGAATAGAATATCTTTATTTGGATTCAAACCACACATATTCCATCAAATAATAAAATTGGAAATTGTACAATATATAATAAAAAATTATCACATCACAATAATTGTGCAATTAATATCATGTAGATAGGTATATCTCACTAGTTGTACAATACAATATATCAATATCAGAAAGTTCGACTGAAAAGAATAATATATACATCATCAAATTAGGAACAATTAAGGTATAATTCGAGTGTAACATTATGCAAAAATTGAGAACCATGACTAGCAATTGATTGTATGTAATGTTAACTAATTTGAAGAAATAGTGCATAACATTTCAATTATAATAATACAAAACTTGGAAATAAAAATCTCAAGAAAATCTGTTTCCGATAATAATTATCCTTGTCTTTTATTCAACCATGAGAAAGTATTATCATAATCAAAAAAATAAAAAATATCAGCAGGATTGCAGACTTTTTCAAGTTCAGTAGATAAAGTTTTAAAAGACATCTTAGATGGAGGCATTTCTCTAAGCCCCTTGGGTAATAGGTTATAAATTTTGTAGATTTTCGAGAAAGAGAATAACTTGCTCGCTACATTCCCCACCAAAGGAGGAGATATTGCCAAATGTCCAGATCTAGTTCCAACTTCATGACTCTTTCTTATCGGAGTCATATAGGCACCAGTCCACTGGTTCAAATGGAAAACTTTTATACAATAACACATCCTCCGAAACCACAGAGATTGCAATGACACAAACTGTAATCTAGAGGCGTATATAGTGCAAGAAATAGGACTAATATGTTTCACAACCTTTCTTTGTACAGCTTCTATCTTATTAGACAAACCCTTTTTTAATGGATTCCAAGTAGCGACAGCATATTCTAGTACCGGTCTAATCCATATTATATACATTTGAAGTTTTATATCATTTGATAAGATATTTCGATTTATTAGTGCCCATCTTTTCTTGGCACTGCCTACTATACTTTCAATATGTCTCTCAGCAGAAGCTGTACATTGAATAGTTATGCCTAAATCCTTAATTTCTTGCATAAGTTTAATCTCAAACACATCATTAATAACAGCATCATGAAAATAAACATAATGAAAGTTTGTTCTGTTCCCTATTTTTAAAGCTTTTGTCTTTTTATTGTTTATTCTCAGCCCTAGTGTAATCAAATATTTACTCAAATCATACAAATCTAATGTCACATTATTTTTGGAGAATTCGACATTCTTTGGATCAATTGGGAAGATTATTTTTAAATCATCAGCGAATTTGCAAACTCGACCGTTAAAGATCTTAGTTTCCAAATTTGCAAATACAATTTTAAATAAAATTGGCCCCAAGCTTGATCCCTGTGGAACTCCACTCGTTACTCGTTTCGATTTTGATATCAAATCGTTTACTTGAATACTCATTCGTCGATTATATAGATAGTATTTAAGTAATCTAAAAATATTCGGATCAATATTCAACAAACTAATCGCATTCAAAATAGCATCAAAAGATATAGAGTCAAAAGCTTTTGAGATATCTATAAATACAATTAATGCATCTAACTTATTCTCGTCTAATGTGATTACATGTTTCCACATGGAAAGCATATTAGTAGTTGTCGATCTACCTTTCGTAAAGCCATGTTGACATAGGTCAAAATCAGCCGGTAACATACGTTCTAAATGATCTAGTATCAATCGTTCTATTATCTTCAAAAACGAAGGGATAATAGAGATTAATCTATAATCACTGGCGCACGTTGGCTTACTAACTTTTGGCAACGGCTTAGCTACTATCGTTAATATATCGATTGGTAATTTCCCATTCTTCAAAATTCTATTTATAAAGTTGCAGAGCACATTCCTAAATGTTAAGGGTAATTGAATCAGATTATCAATCGAAATACCAAGGTGATCTTTTTGTTTTTTTGATTTGATTTTTAACATCAATTTTATCAATTCATCACTGTCAATAACAAGTCCTGATTCCTGGTCTCCCAAAGGATCAGGTATTTCCATAAGATTTCTTTCATTCTGTGGATTACATATCAAATTGCCAAAAACATCATCCAATTCACAGAGAAATTCGTGCTCAGTTTTATCCACAGGTAATATAAGCTTTAACTTTTCCTTATATTTACTATAATCTGTGAGGAGTTTGTATCCTAGTCTAGGATTACTCTTCATTTTGGCCAAAATAATTCGTTCTGATCTTTGCCGAATTATCAGCAGTGATGAATTAGTTTCGTTATCAATGAGATCTAACCTCATTTGTTTAATACTATTGATAAGACTACACTTTATTATATTATCTCGTTTAATTCTTAGTTTACACAATTTCCTATTAATTCGTTTCGGTATAATATCCGTAAACGTAGATGCCTAAAATATAATATATAAAAAAAATATATTAACGATGAAACAGAAGAAACAAACTCGTCAGTATTCAAGAAATAAAAACTTCCGTAATCAATCAGTAAGCTTAATTCTCTAAATAGATTCCACTTGATTCTGGAACAGTGCACGTGTGCATTTTCAAAATTTAGTTTCTGTGTTTTGCTACTCAAGATGTTCCATTGTAGAATAATTTGTTTGTGATCCAATTCTTTGAAATAATTAACAACATCATAACTGTACGATTTCACCATTTCAGTTTCTAAGTATACATGATCTAAGCATTGCGAACCTCTAGTTGATTCATTTATAATCTGCTTGAGATCATGGTTAGAAAAAAAATTGGTTATTTCACAGTCCTGTAACTTATTAAAGTCACCTACCACTACATTATAGCCATGGCAGTCAAAGATAGATTGAAAAGAATTGGTAAATGTTTGATCATCAAATAAAGTAGCATACGGCGGTCTATAAACCGCTGTTAAGATCAGATTATCAAATTGTATAGATAAGAAATCAATGATAGCATTATCATCACTAGTATGTAGAATTTTCGCCTTAAATACAGATTTACTATAAATGAGTACTCCTCCACCTCTTTTATCCAGCGATCTGTCTTTTCTAAATAAAGAATAGTGAGGAATATCAAATTCATGGTTTTCTATGTCATTATTAAGCCAGGTTTCAGATAAAATTATAAAATCAAAATCATTACTTATTATAAAATTACAAAGCAAAAAGTTTTTGTTCCTAACACTTCGAAAGTTAGCATAAAATAAGGTAAATGTGGAACACGACTTATCTAAACAATAATCAACTTTTACTGATTCAGCTTTGTTGGCTTCTTTATTATGCGTTTCCCAGGTTTTGAGGCCATTCTTCCTCTCCCCCCGCTGTCCACAACATTTATTAATGATACATCGTTTTTTGATGTTGCGGTCTCAGAGGTTGCTTGATCAGGGGTTGGCAGCTTCCGTTCCTGGTTGTTTATTAACTTTTTTGCTTTAGCCAACTTTCGTTGGAGAAACGTTTTGTCCCGACCAATAAAAATGCTGCGAAAACTCAGACTCTCATCTTTCTTTTTGTTGATGGACTCAATTTGCATATTTGTTGGGCGTTTTGATAATTTTACAATAACTGGCCTTGGACGATCCGATCGTTTACCCACCCTAAAGCATTTTGCAATATCCGCATGCGTCTCTTCTTTTATTAACGCATTTAATTTCTGGACATCATTAACCTCAGCATTTTCAGCAAGATTAAATAATACTAGTTGATCTTGCTTGCTGTTTCTCGCTGATACTTCGTTCGCCAATATATTCAATATTTCTTCGCCAGATGATTTATTTTTAACAGGCGTATCACTTTCCACTGTTATAGCAGCCAATTCAATCCAAGGCTGAACATCAATTTGTATTTTGTCTAATTTAATGTTTAACGCTTCATTCAGTTCAACTATACGCACGCTTCAAGTCTCATTATTTTTGACTGCCTGTTCCAATTTCATCGCATTCACAACAGCCTCATTCTTCAATATGGACACTTCATTTTTTAAATAGTTGTTGTCTTCTTTCAATACCTTCACTGAGTTCTGGAGATCCATAACAATTTTTTCAATATCAGAATGCGACAAAATTGGAGCCATTTCGAACCGCGCGCGTACTTTAAAATTTAGAAGAAACCTCTCATAGCGAAACTAAAATAGTATGGTTTTAAGCTTCCGTGATTGAAAGTTATTTTCACGTATAAGTGATATCATATAAGCCTTAAATAACAGGCAATGAGGGATACAATATACAGTTTCATTGTAAGACGAAATAAGTTAAATAAAAAGCAAGGTTTGAAACACGATAAATTGTATTATTACCGAATTCGAAATTGAGCCTAAAAATGATGAATCTAGCTATTGAAAATAATTTCAACCTGTGTAAAAAAAACAATTATGTTTGGCGATAAACAAACGAATTACCTATTCCAGTCCCAATTTAGTTTAACTGGTGTCCTGGGAGCTACTTAAGCGAAACATTTGTGTCAGATTTTGCTCTGCATATAATTTAAAAAAATTATTACTGACAACGTGAACTTTGAATTGCAAATCTTCACATTGTTTTATATTTGTGCAGGAGCGAAACACAGTTTAAATAGCTACTTCATTAAGATGTTGATTTATTCTCATTTTCATTATTTATTATCGGTAAGTTGATGAATTTACTGGTGGAGACACATTCCAATTTCTATGAGAGGGAATTATGTGTTAGTCCCTGGTTGGCTGAATTTTTCAATAATTAGCATTAGATTGTTGTGTTGAAAACAAATCTCTAATTTATCGGCGCGAATTTAGCGTTAACAAATCGAAGTAGCTTACGTTTACAAACATTCAGTCAGTAAATCACAACCGAAACTGACAGTCTGAGATAATCTGAGATTTATATATATATATATATATATATATATATATATATATATATATATATATATATATATATATATATATCTCTCTATATATATATATGTATATATATATATATATATATATATATATAAACCTGTTTTTTACAGATATCTACTACCAAGTAAGCCCTTTTAATTGTAAATTTTATTCGTATTTATAGATTTTTTGACTTTATAGTTTGAATTGTGTTTATTCCATTTTTTGCAATTGTGGAAATTTCAGGTAGGGAATTTTCCCCTGTAGTGTGCTTTTGGCATCGCATTCAGCATGCATCTTATTGTTTCTCAAGTATGAAACCATTGGATGTGCAGATTACAGCGTTTGTCTAAAAAATTGTGACACTCTTGCCAATTTTAACAATAATGGTGTTGGCGATTGCGAAGAGAATTTTTTCTGTATAATAGCTATCTGATTTAGGTTTATTTACATAAGTAAAATGGATCTTGTGGCTATTTGGATGCAAAAATATTTTATCAGCTTATGTGATTCCCAAGCAATCGAGTAGAGGACCATGTTTGCGGAAAGTTAAAGCTTTTTCAGTTGCTTGTTGTTTTGTATTAAAAGCGTGGAATATGTCCAAATATATATTTCAAATTATTGTGTAAATCACCATAAATTTTCTTAAATTGTCTTGGTGCACCATTTAATATATGTGAGAATATTACTTTCTTGACGTGACGGAGCTTAAGTAGTCATTTACTGAATTTAGAGTGTGTGATTCTATTACAATTGCACTTATTTACGCACGGACACAGTGAAATTGCCATAACGGCGGATTTGTAGAGAATTGAAATTCGATCTGTGGAACCCGACCGCATAATACCATGTATGCTTTTATAATGAATGTATAGTCCAGTTCAAATTAATTTCCTATATACTGAATTTGACATATCATTGTATGCTTCAAGAATGAATTGGATGACCATGAAAACGAAATTGTTGTCTCTCTCTTTGTCAGGATTGTATTTCATAACAACATCGGGTTTACTGGCACACTTCATGAATTTGCCGGCTGCTCTGTCTGGAATGAAATATAGTTAACCCTCTATATATTGCTTGTAAAGTATACAGTGATCAATTATGTTATTTATGTTTCCGTGCTTAAGATTTGGCATATATACACATGCGAAGACACAAAAGTAATACTCCTGCACATAACTACACTGTAAACTACCGAAAAATGTAATGAAAAACACGATTTACAGTTTATTATGGTAGTATGAAGTCATGGAAGCCATTAAGGTCTAAATAAAAATCTTCAAACTCATTTTAAATCTGATTCCACACGTTAGACATTGTATTTTTAGTGAACTACTCAGAAAAAATATGAAATACTAAGTTTGACCCTTCATTTTGCTGGATGTTTATTTCATTTAGTTTAGCTTGAAAGATTCCCTAATGTTATTTACTTTTATGACATTTAGAATTGGTTGATTTATATCTCAGCGAGACTTTGATGGTTTATTTTGCAGTGCATTGAATACTGCTACAATATTCCGCCTAGTGAAGTGTGATGAGGCTAACACATGTTATTGAGTACCTACCAGTATTGATTATAAAAATTGGTTCACGGATATATTTGTTGATCTGGCTTCATATTTGAAATCGTCTAAATGCGAGAGCAGCATGCATTGACAAAGAAACATCTAAATGAGATTAAAGGTATCAGCAGAAATGTAGAAAGAAAAATACTACACATTGAAAATGGGGAGAGCTTTGTTGTAATGGACAAATCTTAATACATACAAAAGATGGAAAACGTGTTGAAGGACAATACAAAATTCACGCTTCAGACGAAATGGACAAAGTAGAGCGTGAAGTAATAAATGAAGTTAAGATCTTGAAAGATGTCGGTTTAAATGATGAGACTACTGTACAAAAGCTCAAGCCAGATGTATCATCTACACAAACAATGTATGGATTACCAAAAATACAAAAAGTATGTTCTATGAGACCAATTTTAGCAGTGGTAAATTCTCCGTTTCATGCACTAGCTAAATGGCACAGTTCGTATACTTCATCCACTACTGTGTATTCCAATATATAAATGCTTAAAAACAAGATTATAGTAACTTATGTACGTCTTTAACACAAAATGCTCCAAGTAGTAAACCATTAACCATGTATATATATATATATATATATATATATATATATATATATATATATATATAAAATAATATTTCATTATATAGGTATATACATGATTTCTACAAAAAAAATTTAATGATGAAACTAATTTATAAAGGATATGAGTATTAATGTGTATTTGGTTGAGAGCCGATTTCGTTAGTGTAGACTCCGTATTCGGTCTTGTCAAAACGATAATATTACTATGCATTCTTTCAACGGTTTTATTAACCTCTCTCTCGGTCTATAACCGATTGCAAGCTGGATGTGATTAGGTAAACTGGGGGCATGTGAGGATTACTGTAAGATTGAAATCAAAATTTTGTTGATCTTTCAATGCGTCCGGAACAGAAATTAAAATATAGACATTATGGATTGGCGTGTATAGCAATCCATTAGGTGTGTTTATAGCTATTCAATATAGATCACTTTAGTAAAATACACATGTTTATAGGTGTTTATAGATGAAGATGAGACTGGAAATTCGGGCTCGAAAATTAGGAAGAAGAACAATGGAAAATCTACTTCATTTGCAGACAATCAGCTAATTGAAGGCTTAAAGAAGAAGGGACAAGTGAGAACCCGTCAATTAAGGCCAAAAATTACATCACCTGAAAAAAGATGAAAATTCAAGATTTTACCGACCTATGAGTGCTATCATTTGTCTCGCACAAGAAAAATGCGGTCAAATCCACAACAAGAAGGACAGCACTGCGCGACAAATTCATCTTTTAAAATGTATTTAAATCATTGACATTATAGTCAAAGTGGCAGAACACGACATATTACCATCGCCGATGCCAGGTCACACTTTACGCAGGCTTATCCTCTTATGTACATCTATAAACTCGTCTGCCTTTCCTAGAAAGAAATCAATGGTAAATTAAACAGACAAAATTACCACAAAACACCAGGTCTTCAGAGTATTTGCATTAAAACAGTTTTGTGCCTTTTCAATATAAATTATTAACAGTTTGTGGCTGTTTTTCAAGAATTAACAGGTTGAATAAACAAATATTAAAAGAAATCGCTTATAATTAAGCAACTAACGATTTAATGTTTAATGGCTATCCTACACAATGAATTGAATCAATTATTAAAAAGGGAATTAAACAGAAACAAACGTATTACGAGCCAGAAAAGAAATCAATCTACCTAAACATCTCGTCTAAGTGGGATGCAGTTTCCCGAATAGCAAAAAAGAAAGTTGCAGCGGCATTAACACCCACATTTTATGCAGCTAAACTACGAGTGTTATATAGGGTAGATCACTTATCTTTACCAGCAATCACATAGAAACAGTCATTAATGTGGACATCAAATATTATTTATCGGTATGCATTTGCAAGTTGTTAATCAACTTTCGTAGGTCTATCGACCAGATGTTTAAGTAATAGAATGAGCGAACACTGTAACTTAAATGCCTGCTTTAAATCAAATGGTGAATACACGTCGGCATTTGCGCAACATATCTTCGAAATATCACACGTATGTTCTCCAGATGAAGCATTTAAAATAATTACTAGCTGTAATAAGAAATGTGCTAGCCACATACAAAGCCTTATGGATAATCAAAATGCGGTTGATGCAAGCAGAAAAAGCATGTTCATGCATTGAGCTTAAACTGGAGGTGACGCACGCAATTAATTGGTTTCCATTTTTACACTTTCTCTATATTTACATATTTCTATATTGTTGTGCCTTGCAATTTATATATAAAGACATGTTCATCAGTAGATATTTGAGAAGATAATAAGAATGAAGAATATCTTGTTTCTGATAAAATTTCTTTTCCATTTTGCACATGGGAAAGATACAAAGAAAGTTACTAAATCTCGCATTTAAAAAGAATCATTAATATTCACTAGCATATATATTTTGATTTATAAAGTTATTGTCTCTCGTTCAAACCGTGAAGTATTTGCAATACCATTCTTCACAAATTCAACTGTTAATTCTCGTTATATATTAATTAAAATTTCTTTTTAAAATTCAACTTTACTAACAAACTGACATTTTGAACATTAACCTTTATAATTTTGTTTCATTTATTTTCGTGTTGTTATGCAGTTCTTGATGTTTTGTCCGAAAATCATTTAGTTATCCCTTTCACGCGTTTGCATTTTCTTTCAAAATGTTATCACATAAACTATCATGATTGTACATCTGACGTATATATTTAACATTTTTACTTCTCGTTTTAGAAATCAAACTCATAGATCTGTCATGACACAAGTTAGGAATAAAGCAATTTTTCCATCACTTGCAAATTTAAAAAGTAATTAATTCATTGTATTTTGAGTCAATTTCGTTTAAAGTTGTCGACTACACACATTTTAAATACACGACGCACAATTGTCTTGCAAATCGTCAGTGATTTTAATGAAATCACCCTATCCTTGTTATGCATGAAGCTGGCTGACGATTTTCTTTATTTTATTATATTATCAATCTCGCGTTTGACGAGAGTATTTTATTAATTACCATCGGAAATTACTTTATGGTATATTCGATAGTAAATTATTGGTTGTGATCAAAATAAACTACAAATTTATAGATATTAGAATGTTTTATTTGCTTGCCAGATATGCATGGCAATCAGGCACGACTTAGGAGCAATAATATTTATGCAATTTATCAATTATTTTGCTTAAATTGCTTTCTACGGATTAAAAGTGTTTGCTGACAATAGTACGCATATTTTTTCATTCTTTTATCATTCAAATATAAAAGAGGTATTAATTGTGTTTGCAATGCAACTTTATTCTCCGTAACTATAACGATGGCTTTTCAGTTAATTCTCCAACTGGTCGCAATTAGTTTGTTGATGGCAAACATTTTCTTCGAAACAGCCAAATCAGAGTACACCGCATTTATTCATGACAATTCTTCATATTTGGGATATTTAACTATTAATAATTCCACAACAGATTAACCTAATTTACGCATATATTTTCAAAAAATGTTTGTGTTCTATGTACTAAATAAATAATATTATATTTTAATGTTCTGAATGTGTGCATGAGCACAAATGCTCTTAAATTCTCTTTTCAATTCGCTTAAATAATGAATGTACGAAAAGGACTGGAGTAAAACAGAATGATTAGTAAATATTTGTATCTTACGTGTCCTTTAACAAATCATTATTTTTTCCAATTCAAGGCGAAAATAAATATTCCGGTTTCCATTACATTTTAACATTTTATACACTGTTTATTTACTTTGAGCTTCTTCACAATGCTTCATAATATCACATCTGTCAAATAAATCAAGAAAATGCCCACTGTTTCACTTCTTATACATTTCAATTTTTTCCTCAATAATATCAGATGTATGTCAATTAAATAAAATTTATAATAATTTGATTTTCTTGAATATACACCTCGAATAGTGTATCTTGCATCATTTACTTTGGTATTCTATCTTAATAGTTTTGGCAATACCCTCGCGCCTAACATACATAATATTCCTTTTCAGGTAATTCGCTTAAACTTTTCCTTGCGCATCATATTGCCACAGAAATGTAAACGCAGTCCATGTTCTAATAGATAAGCAACACATTATCTCCTGCTTTTAGCAAAAGAACAGCAGAACAGCTATCATTCCCGCGTACTGACGGGTTTCGTTCGTAATTTGCTACCATCAGAACTCAATGAAAATTTTTAAACATTCATGATCATAAGATATTGCAGTTTTGTCACATTAATATATATTTCATAGAAAACAAGCATTGATTACGCGAATGCAATAAAATTCTTTACTTTACGTTACCGGTTTTCGATAAATCAATAGCAAAGCACACAGTCAACACATTCCATTTCGGGGTATGTTAGAATTCACCATAATTTTGATATACAACTATTAATAATGCAACGTGCAACCAGGCACGACTCAAAATATATCATTTTTGGTCCATTAGTAGGCTTGGTATATAATAAACATTGTCATTTGGCTTTGAAATCGCAATGACTTGTCAGTAAGCCTGAAACGATTTTGAACATGAGAATATATATTTCCATTTACACTGACATTGTTTAACGCTTTTGGTTCCATATAAAATAATAACTAAATAACTAATGCAGAAATCCATAGAGAGTAATTCTCCGCAACAAGCATAATCTAAACGATCTCATGAATGTCATTATTAGTAGTAGCTGCTATTGAACAGGTATAAAGTGTATGGATTTGCTAGAATAATTTGGCAAAAATAGTTTTCTTGCAATATAATAATTAGTCAATCATAATTTGTTATCCTATACCAAACCTCTAACCAAAATGGTGTTGTCTTTACACGGTCGATATATATATATATTTTTTTTTTCTAATTAGGACGAAAAAACACATACAAAAAACTGGATTAAGGCCATTTATTTCGTGAATAATAATCATCGCTATACAATTATTCATTTATATACATTTTGGGTTATCATTCAGGGTATATAAATGAATGATTGTTTAGTAACACGCGGCTCGGCCTCACAACCCAACGATGTTCAATTTTGACAAATATAGTGCTCCTAAAGTTCAAATAATCCTACTCTGTTTTTACACAATATAACTCTTAACTGTGATTTCAGAAACAATCTCGGTTAGTTTCAAGCAGTTTTGATTGAGATTTCTTGAACTGCAATTTTTATTGTAATTTTAAGGGGTTTGTTTAATAAATATACACACCCGAGCGCAATACGCAGGGAGCATGCAGCGGATTATAATGCATATATAGTTCGATAGTTTTTCAAGGCTGTTTTTATCAGTGACAATATTTACCAGTGACTTTATTTATATCATCACATATTTTCAATCATTTACATGTATTCATCACGATTCAGAATTTTGTGAATTGATTATTACTTGTATTGCCTATATATAGTTTTGTTGCCGTCTAGAGCACGGACCGTTTTGGTTTAATTGTGAATTAATAATTGCTTGTGAACAAGACATTCAATTTTGTTGACATTATATCGTTTTGTTGCCGTCTAGAGCACGGTCAATTTGGACTAACTGTGATTTTTTTTTGCAAGATTGTGAACAATGGACATTATAATATATATATATATATATATATATATATATATATATATATATATATATCTATATATATATATATATTCATTGTACCTTTTTATGTGCAAAAATAAAAGAAATTTTATCAGATATAACTTCCCTTCTTTTGTTTTTGCACATAAAAATGGGTACAAATGAATTTTATTAATGCTCGCATTTCGAAAGAATATATATATATATATATATATATATATATATATATATATATATATATATATATATATATATATTATGTAGTGAATTGCCTTTGTTCTAACATATTCGAGCTTGCAAATTGTGTCAACACTATAACTTTTATGTTAGTACCGGATATCAACACTATAGTTTCAAAATAAATATATGCTCCAAACGGTATGGTTGTCGAGTCGATATATGATTCCAAAACTATCAATTTTATGTTATGCAAAAGTTCACTGAAATTGGGAATTACAATTACCACTTCTACAACTTAATTTTAGGTATTAAAACATCAGATATATGGTAACATTTGCAGGTTAGATGTAATTTATACATGGTGAGTTGGCTTTGAAATGTTATTTTCTAAAATTTAATATAAAATTAGCTTCACTTATTCTTGCGTACACATTCATATAGCAGATCGCGCCAAATTTCTCATCCTAATATGTTGCAAGTTGAAAGCATACAACCGGTTTATATTGATAAATCAGTAGAATTCAGGAAACGAATGTGCATATGGGATTATGCCTGTCGTTTATAAAGATTTTTTAACCATTCTGGTCCTGTCTAAATTTGTATGCTTTTAAATGTGCAACATATAATACAAATTATGAATAGATTATTTCTCTACAAAAATCTCTATCAATTTAAATATTCTTGGTTTCGTAGAATAGTTATAGGCTATGGTGTTGTCAATTTTACTTAAATTATATTTCGACAAAATGTCCAATTAAAGAACCAAGTGTTTAAATGAAGTTTTTATGCTATAAGTAAAAGCCATACCAATTTTATTTAAACAGTCTTCAAATAATATACAAAAGCTAATATTCATAAGATGTACTATGCTTTGTTGTTGGACAATTTTTAAAATACAATAGGATCGTTGCTTACTCATTATATTTGTTACCACCATATGCAAAGTAGTTGATTGCACAAAGATCCTAGTTTTGAAATGAATATATTGGTTTCTTCTTTTTATTATCACTTTTAAAATTTCTATAATTATTTTCAATATTACTAATAAAATCATTGATTGAGCGGCTATCGGAAACTTTTATTTAAAATAAGTTTTACGGCTTGAAGTAAACACCAATTCTATTGAATTTAACCAGTTGTCGAAAAACATTACAATGTAAATCTGGGCTCCGCGTTACAACCTAACGAGTCTCAATTTTGTCAAATCCTGTTTTACCTCGATATCACTAATACTAAGTTTGATTTTAGGCAATATTTCTCCTAAATGTGATTTTAGAAACAATCTGTGTTAGTTTCAAGAAGTTTTAGTTGATATATCTGTAGTTGCAATTTTATAAGTAATTAATGGGTTTTGTTTAAAAATAACACACATCCGCGCGTAAAACGCCAGTAGCATGCAATGGATTACTGTGTTTGGTTGTCAAAACCAGGATTTATATATTTGTTTGCTTTTGAACGGTTATCCGTGACTAATAACTAAACTGCTAGGGCACTCTGTATTTATTTATTGTGCTTTTGTGCCTAGATATTATCTTTGAATTTACATTATTTTATTTTGGTGCCATCTAGAGTGCGGTCAATTTTGCCTAACATTGAATTTTAATTTACTTTTTAACGTTGTTAATAATACACATATAATACTTCGACTTAGCCTTCACCCATCGCCACACTGGGACATACAGTGAGACTGATTATAATCACGGCCCTCGAAACCAATTTCTTTCAATGTCAGCTACCAGGCATATGTAGGAATAGCATAGCTTCAGTAAATAAACCGATACCCCGCAAATTACCACCTTCATAAATCGCAACACTTCCTACAACAAAACTATCGTTAGTTGCACGCATTGACACATTTTGAGCGACGATCCAACCGCACTGCATGTATACGATTAATAAAATTATATAATTGCATTATATTAATAATAGTAGTAATTGCAATTTTAATGTTATTATTCATAATATTGCATTGAATTAATATAATTAATATTAATAATATTATTAAAAATGCTTTAAATAATATATTTCTATATTATATAGATATAATTTTAGCATTAATATTATCACTAATCAATTTATTATTATTAACATTAGCATTATAACTTATTTTGATAAAGATAATCATCAATTCCATTTTTGTTATTATTAATATTATTAATTTTATTAGTAATAATGATTTTTATGTTGTAAATATCCTTATATATGTTAAGTTATGCCTTGTTCAATTTGCTTCGTCTTTGTCATGGCCAAATGTGCACCAAGACGTCATTAACCAAATTTTGCTTGTGTTGAACTGTTTAACTTTTGCATAACAATTACTTCTGGGAACTTGATACCGATCGTGATTTGCAACCCAATGGTTAGAATACTGATTTTGTGAAATTTTACTTTTAATGGAAATATTAATATTTTTTTAATTTTGAATAATGCTTTAAAATAAAAGTTTTAACTCTAATTAATAAAACGTTGCGCTTTTAATCTATTCAGTACGTAAAGCTGGTATTTTATATCTAATAGGCTCTGTTAAAATGATTTGTACCAATAGTGAAACGGGTTAAAAACTTTTATATAAATTTTCTAAATGATGTTTCATTCAAATTTAACTAATATGCAAATTATTTGATTGGTTCAATATTGTGTAGTCTTTAATTGCATTGATGCTATATGTAAATCTACCATTCAGTTATAAATGTGTTACTTGAGTATAAATAAATAATTGATAGCAAATTTGTTCGTTCGTACAAAAGTTGGAAAAAAACCAAATGTACGGCTTACACAAGATATGAATTGTTAATTTGACAATAACTTTTCACATGCAGGAAATCAGTGAATCAATTAAAATATCAAGTATATATACACAATGAATTTCGGAATAAACAAATGCATTATACGTCAGAAAAGAGTAGATTGGCTATGAACAAACTGATAGAAAGTAATACTTTCAAAAAATTGTCAAATTATAATTCCAGCATGTCTGAACTTATTCTGGTTGTTTAGATGTCCCAAACAATACATAATTACTTTTCGTTATAGTCTTCGATGCATACCCCTGTTTCTGATTGAATTTTGTTTAAATTTTCATTAAACTTGAATTCAGATACGGCTACTTTAATAATCACCTCGTCGGACTCAAAATGCGCGCATAGCAGCTATGGCACTTTTATAAATAAGCAATGTTGGACGTTTCGACTTCAGGAAACCTATTACTATGATATAAGTTAAGCAATGATTTTCTTTTAAAGACATACATCATTAGAATTATGAGAATGCACTCATTCAATAATTATTCCAATAAATTATAAAAACTTTTTGTATATTTCAAAAAAATAATGACATATTTTTCTTTTTATTTGAATGAGGCTATATTTATTGTTATCATAATCAAGGCTGCTATCTTCCTATAAGCACCGGGCTCATTAATTACATACCTATGTCAGAATAAACTATAAATTGTATAGTGTAGAAAAGGCAATTTATCCAGTAGACCGGTTGATTTCTTATTTGGTTAGAACACCAGATTCCGCAGCACACTTGCCCAGGTTTGAGTCCTGTTTTCGAAAAATTCTGGCCAGTAAGTGATGAGTTCTAAATATGGACGAAACAGGTCTACTAGATAAACGGCTATATTTGCACGATGGGTCTGAGAGTATGCTATTTGTCAGAAAAACAAGATCACACGACACTCGTTCTAAGTTGCAACATTTTCGATCTACTTCTCGCCTAGCCATCTTCCACATCGACATAGTTCATCTGACAAATGTTCAAGGTTGCAGCTACCTTCTAACTATGATCGATAGATTTACACGATAGCCTGCGTCATTACCTCTTGGCACCATTTCTGCAGACGAAGTAACGAACGGTTTTATCTCTGCATGGATATCCAATTATGGTGTTCCCAATGAGGTCATCACGGACAAAGGCACTTGCTTCTCATCTGATCGTTTCAAAACCACCTTGCGGTACATGGGATGCATCTTACGCCAGACGACTGCCTACCATCCCCAAGCTAACGGTGTGGTAGAGAGAATGCATAGGGAACTCAAAGCTGCTTTAGCATCCTCGTTCATTAATGGCAACTGGGTCGATGCACTGCCTTTAGTTCTGCTTGCCATGCGTTCCCGTACTCGTGAATCCATTAAAACGTCTGCGTCACAACTCTTGTATGGCATGGATCTACGCCTGCCTAGTCAGCTCCCACGTCTACTACCGGCAAAAGATGACCCACAAGACGAAGCTACCCGCCTTCGACTTCATTTCGGTAACATGTCTGAACAGCAGCCGAGACACACGCCTCGTCCAGTCTTCGTTCACCCACAACTCCACAGCTGCAAGAGAATACTCGTTCGCAACAATAATGCTGTTGCACCACTACAACCAAAGTATCGCGGTCCTTACCCGATTTTGCTCAGACAACCAAAATACTTCATTATTATGCAAGGCGCTACACCGACATCAGTAAGCATAGACAGGTTGAAACTGTTTATCGAACCGCCTGATCCTGAGAGCGTTCAACCTTCTACACACGTCTCAGGCTCCGTCTGCCCACAATCTCAATATCCTGCTTTGTATAACGCGTAATAAATTATTTTTTAAACATTAACATTAACTATCAAAATTTTTTTTAACCTTACGTTATTTTTCGTATTTGTCTCACGTGGCATAACCAGCTGTTCTTAGCTAACAATTGTGTAGCATTTTTGAACAGTTCTTTGGTATTATGCCATCTCTGAGGCAATGTTCGTGTACATATTTTTATGCAGTTACCTTTGATTTTAATGTATATATTTTTACATTATAATGTATTTCTCATACATGACATTACACTGCCTATTTTGGTATGACCAGCTACTTAGAGCTAACGCTTTCGTGTAGCAACACTAAGTAGTGATCAGCTTCATATCATGGTACAGGCCACTTTCAATGCATATCTCAACTTCATCAATTGCACAAAGACCACTCTAAAAATGTCATGACCACAACGTCGAGCACTCTAGCTCCTTTGGTCGTATACAAACACATTGACAACGATCCAACCTGCTTAGGTTTTAACTTAAACCTGGCAAATTCAGAGGCGATTTACCTCGAAATCTTCACGCTGCGGCTCCCAAAACTTACACTGCTCTATTTTGCCTCACGTGGTATGACCGACCACTAGAGCTAACAAATTGTGTAGCAATTCCTTGTGGTTACCTGGCATCATATCATTGTTGAAGCAACCAACAAGCATATTTTAGCCCAGCATTTATGGTTCATCATATTTTTGCTTAACTTGGTTCGAACTCTGTCATGCATTTCTTATCTAGCCTCGCAGAGAGGAATTCTTTTTCCTTTTTTTTCAGAGAGGAAAGTGTTGTAACGACACAAATTAATGGCCGACATATTGCGTAAATTAAATTCAATTTTATTTACGTTGCACCAATGAGAAAAAAGCGAAACTTGACGTTTAACCAATAGTGTGCAAGTAGACATGGCATGCTATTTAAGCACGGCAATTTACCATGCAAGTCAGTTGTCGCATTTTCATTCTGCTTTGCGATACGCGTGTGCGTTCTGTCGGCTGTCAATACCTACGCTGGTGATTTTATAGTTTCACCAAGAATTGGCTACATCCGTGACTCATCTTGTTGCGGTACAACCAGCGAGACGAGCCAATTAATTGCAGAACCTGAACGACGTTATCCACATCGTGATTACAACTCGACCACGGGAGCAACAACAACCAGAGTCCACCCAAGGCTCTAGGACATCTTCACACTCTGAATAATTCAGGAGAACGCACGACCAGGCCCTCTTAAGGGCCCCCCTATCAGTAACAAATCTCTATTCAGAGCACCTTTACCGAGTTTGTAACGTCATACGGCATTTACTTGAAGCCGGGGCGTTTACAAAAGGATACTATGCCTGTATATATAACAGTTTTTGCATTTTTTCATTTTATATGAGAAATATTTATACAAGTCATTAACAACATTCTTGAACGAACACGAGGTTCACAAACTGAAAATATTTATTCGAGATGATTATTTGTCAGGTTCTGTATCTGGATCAACATTTGTCTTAGTATATTGTAATATAAATTGGCTGAAAATTGGGGGCACAATATGCAATATGTCGTTATCGTTACACCTAGAATAATGTATTTTCTATCCATATCTGAGTGTAGATCAAACGTAATAAAATTCCAGACAACATGGCAATGATATCTTCGAATACAAAATGTCTTTACTTGAGAAATTTTCATTTCGATTTTTAATTTAAATTCAGCAAAAGATCTTGTAATAAAATACAAATTCTCATGTATGTGCGGTAGCACATATATCGGACCTACGAAGTAGGAATTGATAAGCAGAATCCAGCAACATTTGCCACAGAAATTGATTAACAAAGGCTTGCCACCGTCAGGAAAATCAGCTATTTCCGATCATATATTGGCAACGGGGCACCCTGTCAATTCGACCAATTTCACAATTCTACATAAAGCAAAATCAGAAAAATTATTATTTATCTACGAAGCCCTTTACATAAAACAACAAGCACCTGACCTTAATATTCAAAAGTTTCATCAACATGATATTCTTATCGACTGGCCAAGAATAACAAAATTCAACAACAATCTACTAGTATCCAGCCAAGAACAAACAGGCCCTCGACTAGAATCAACAAACGTACAATCGGATTGGCAACAAACTGAAGTGGAAATAACAGAGGCGCATACGATGACAGAAGTCTCCAAACAATGTGAGCGTTTAACACTGCAATCAACACTGGCGTTGTTACCACGCGAAAACTTTGCGCAACGAGGTGAAACGATCAACTATACTGGGAAAAATAGCACTTGTATATGTAACAGTGAACAATGCGCACAAATGGTTAATTCTCAAGCTATCGAAACAATAATGACAAGATCTCAGACATCACTTCGCACTACTGCGAGAATGACCTTTACATGCAAACACGCATACACACAAACAAAAACGCATACACACTCACAAACTAGTCAAAACAGGAAACAGCAGTAAAAAACGAGTCAGATATTTTACCACTAGCATAATCAATTGAAAACACAAAATGTACAAATATGTATGATTGTATAAAGGTTGATTTGTATTCACGCAATAAATGGCCTTTATCCACTTCGTTATTTGTGTTTTCCTAATTATAAGAATATTTATATATATATATATATATATATATATATATATATATATATATATATATATATATATATATATACTGTGTCAATTATCAAAGAAATGGAAAGAATTTGAATTTATATGATAAAAGCAAAACAGGCATTTTTGTGGAGGTTAATTTAATTATTTTTGGACATTTAATGTTATCGCTGGTTTCGTAAAACATTGTAATTTTTAAAAATATTTTTAATATTTTGTCACTGATATAAAGGATAACATCATTGGGGTGGATTTTTTTATCCATTTTAATCTCGCTTTAGATCCAAAATCTGGGACCATTGGACAAGACACTGGGATAGTGACTTATGCTAAGGCTGGGACCTCACTAGTTAGGTCAGTGAGACTACCCCGAGCCGTCGTCTCCGATGACTTGGTGGATGTCTGCGAAAAAAACCTGGCCGTGTTTCTACCGTTCAACGCCAAGCGCAAGGGTTTAACAACATGCATAGAACAACAAATCGAGTTGTTGGAACCATTATCCTGTTCGCTGAAGGCTTAACCGTTAGCACAACATAAGCAGCAGGTTGCTATTGAAGAATTTGAGCGATTGAGAGAAGAAGGAATTTGTAGGCGTTTAAATTCCAATTTTGCATCTCCAAAAGTGGTTGTTGCCAAACCTGAACCAGGTCAATGGAGGGTTTGTGGTAACTGTCTTCTATTGAATTCGATAACGAAAGGTGATTCATATCCTCTACCAAACCAGAGTAACTTGATCAGGGATATAATGGGGTATGAGGTATATACAACGTTAGGTCTGCAGAAGGCGTACTATCAAGTACCTATGGAGGCAGAATCTATACCGCTCACAGCAGTGCGATTCCCTGGAGGAGAATCGCATGAATTCTTATGTATGCCTTTTGGTTTAAAGAATGCAAATCCGACATTCCACCGTCTGACGGAGGAAGTTCTTCAAGTATGTTCATTTGCTACAGTGTATATAGATGACATCATTATATATAGTCAATTTAAGGAGGAACACCGAGAGCACTTGGACGTCGTTTTGTCTAAGCTGGAACATCATGGATGGGTAGTGAAACCAGAAGAAAGCAGGATTGGTTGCTCTACCGTCAATAATACAATGATGTTGGTTTCAGTTAACAACACAATAGCCATAGTATAGTTAGTATCCTTTAAAGACTCGGTATATATATTATATAGTGTGAGTTAGCGTTGAAGTCGCATTGTCATAGACTTTATATCATGTTAGCATCACTAGTACAGGTTTACATATTCGTCTAGGAGATTGTACCGTCCTATTATTCTACATTCTTCGACCAATTATATAGTGGTTAAAGAGCGTAATACCGGCTCCTACTGATGGGTTGCCAGTAAGCACGAAACGAATGTGCATGAGATTATACTTTCTGAACATGCTGCCTTTGGTTTATCCTTCTGGACACAAGTGACCTAATTTGTTACTAGGTTCGCAACACCTAAAACATACTTGCATATATATTAGTTCTTCGCAACAAACAGTATTTGACTGCATCTGTCTTATTGATTTATCGTTTAAGCAATACCCCTTTAGTTTTTTATAAATTCAATAAAAATGAAAGCATTCTTTTGGACAACCGTATATAGCAAGGTTTACTGTAGAATAAAATATAACGGTGTTTTTGAATAGATGCAATGTCTAATCTTATGTCAATTTCGTGCTTCTGTCATTTCCGTTTTATATAAATTCTTAGTTAAATGGGGAATAAAACATGGAGGTAAATACGCGTGGAAACATTTGCCACAATAGGTTTTTCTTATTTTGAATGGTTATTGTGCGTTAATATATCTTACATTTTGTGCTCTGTCGAACAGATTCAGTATGGTTGAGTTAAGGAGCTTTAGTTCCTTTGTGTATCTGGATACATAAAATTTGTTCAGTGTACATTTCTATCTTGCTCATCTTATTTTTATTTTATTATATCGAGGAATGTTGCATTTTATAACTTATGTGTTTGTAACGAAAGGAGCTGCAGTTCATTTTCATTAGAGAAAATAAATTTTGTTCCAAAGAATTGCAATGAAGTTCAAAATATGTGAGACTAACATTGGTCAGTGCGGCATATCCTAAATGAGGTCTCTTATATATGGACTGCGGTGAGATTCTTATTAGTAGTTGTAGCATCGTGTTAACGTATTGGCTGTAGAATGTTGAAAACGCTCAGTTAGATCAAAGACGATTTTTTAATTTTATTTAAAAATAGTAAAATGTGTGTTTTTATCAAACTCGCATTCTTGATTTTACTTTTTTTTAAATTGACAAAAAATGGGTGATCAAATGATATATAAATATATTTAGCATACGCGCTTTAAGGACATTATATATATATATGAACATGGAGAGCACTCGCCGACCACGAAAGGTTAATATGTACGAAATTTTAAGCACATGCAACCTACAAAATAAATATTTAATACGATTCCAGATGTATTCAGTATCAGATGATGAGATTAATTTTTGAAATGTAAGACAATTAGAGCTATATCCGATGTAACGATTAGAGTGGAATAATTTAAATTGATATAACTGCTTAATAAAATAATTTGGAATACCTTATTGATTGAATAAATTCCGTTCTAATTAATTCCAATGTCAATATACTGCTGTTGTGTAAACCTCTTTGTGAATCTAATAAAAAAGTTTAATCATAGACAAAAATCAAAAAAGATGAACACTGGTTTTGCGTATCGTTATAACAATTATAATAATCCAGGTTGCGATCTTGTTATATGCACCTGACTCATTAATTACTTACATATGTCAGTATAAACTGAGAATTTTATAGTGTAGAATTAGTAATTCATCCAGTTGACCGGTTTTGTCGTTTTTGGGAAATCATCGTGTACTAGCCAGAATTTTCCGAAGACAGGGCTCAAACCTGAGCACGTCCACTTCGGAATCGGCTGCTCTAACCACTGAGCTACTCTAAAGCATACTGCACTACACATGCAGTGTTGCATCTGTTCAGTAGTAACAGATTTGAGATGGCTAGTTGGCACGTAGGGTCTAATTGGTTGCTCCGCCTAAAGGAAAAATTGGTAACCAAGTTACATTAGCTACCATATAACTAAAAATTGTGTGTAGTGTAGTATGTGGCTGGGTGGCTTATTTGTTAGAGCACCAGATTCCAAAGCAGATGTGCCCAGTTTTGAGACCCATCCGTGGCAAATTCAGGCAAGTACATGATGAGTTCCCAATAAGAACGAAACCGGTTTTTGGATGATTTACCTTTTCTACGCTGTACAATTCTTAGTTTACACTGACATATATATGTAATAAATGCGCCAGGTGCTTATATTAAGATCGTAACCTTGATTATGATAACAATCAAAATAGCTTCCTTTAGATAAAAAGAAAAATATGCCAAATTATGAATTGTTTATTTGAATAGTTAAGGAATGAATGGATTATCATAAGTCTTTTGTTGTAGGTTTATGCAAGCAATTTACTGCTTAACATAAACAAAAGCAATAGGTTCCCTGAAGTCGAAACATCTAAAATCGCTTATTTATAAAAATGCCATAGTTGAATAGCGCGCATCGCATGCCAGGCGAGGTAATAATTAAAACGGCCGTATCTGAAAACAATGTTAATGTAAATCAAACCAAAATCAATCAGAACCAAAGATATGCTTCGAAGACTAAAACGAAAAGTAATTACGCCAAGCTCAGATTATTTTCTCCAACATTCTTAGTCTTCAGCTAAATAACCGGAAGAATTTCAGACATGGTGTGATTATAATTTGGCAATTTTTTTGTTATTTCCTAACAGTTTGGTCATGCCCAATCTCCTGTTTTCTGACGTATAATGTATTTGATTATTCCAAAATGCATTGTTTTTGAACGCTTAATATTTTAACTGAATCACTAATTTCCTGCATGTGAAATATCATTTTCAAATTACCACTTCATATCTTCTACAAACCGTCCATTTTTTGTCCAACTTTTGTATCGACGAACAAATTTGCTATCAGTTATTTATTTAGACTCAAATAGCACATATGCACCTCGTTGATATATTTAAATATAGCATCAATGCAATTAAGATCTACGCAATATTTAACCATATAAATAGTTTGCATATTGAATAATTTTGCATAAAACAACATTTACGAAATTCATATAACAAGTTATAGCCATTTACTCTATCGGTACACGTCTTAAATTATCAAATTATTTAAAAGAGCCTATCATATTTAAACTACCATCTTAACGTATTTAATTGATTAAATGTGAAATTTCTTTTGAACTAGAGCTAAAAATTTTGTTATAAAACATTATTAAAAAAATAAAAATAATAATATTACCATTAATTTAAATATTTATCATATTCTGTATTCTTATCATTGGGTTGCAAATCACGATCGTTATCAGGTTCCCAGAAATATTTGTAATGAAAAAGTTAATTACGTCGTGGCACGCATAATTTAACTTCTTTTACGAAATTTACAACATCAAAATCATCATTACTAATAGAATTAGTAATATTAATAATAAAAAATGAGAATGATAATTATCATTATTAAAATAATTAATAATGCTAATGTTAATAATAATAAATTAATTAGTGGCAATATAAATAATAATATTCTAATATGTATATTATATAAAAATGTCATAAATTAAACATTATTAGTAATATTATTAATTCTATTTATAATAATACAATAATAATACTTGTAATAAAATTAAAAATAAAAATAATGATACTAAAACTGCTATTACTGCTACACCTACTACTAATACTACTACTACTACTACTACTACTACTACTACTACTACTACTACTACTACTACTACTACTACTACTACTACTACTACCACTACTACTACTACTACTACTACTACTACTACTACTACTACTACTACTACTACTACTACTACTACTACTACTACTACTACTACTACTACTACTACTACTACTACTACTACTACTACTACTACTACAACTACTACTACTACTAATAATAATAATAATACTATTAATAATAATAATACTACTACATAATACTACTAATACATCATAATAAGAATAATAAAATACTATATATTATTATATATATATAGTGCAATTATCTAATTTTGCTTATCGTATACATGCAATGCGGTTTGATCATCCTTCGAAACGTGTCAGTGCGTGTAATGTTGTTCGACGACTGGTTAAATTCAATAGGATTGGGTATACTTCATGCAAAAAAACTTGATTTAAATAAGTTACCCCTAGCCGCGGAATCAGTGATATTATTAGTAAAAATAAAAATAATTATAGTAATTTTAAAAGTGAAAATAAAGAGTATAAACCACTTTATTCATTTCAAAACTTGATTCATTATGCAATCAACTATTTTGTATGTGGTGGTAACAAATATAATAAGTAGGCAACAATCCCATTGTATATTACAAGGTGCCCAACAACAGAACATAGTACGTGTGACGAACAGTAGTTTTTCTATATTACTTGACGACTGTTTAAATAAAATGGCTATGGTTTTTACTTAATGACTAAAAACTTCATTTAATCACTTGTTTCTTTTCCTAAACATTTTATCGAAATATAATTAAAGTGAAATTGGCAACAAAATAGCATATCAAATATTCTACAAAACTAAGAATATGTAAATAAATTAGATGTTGTATTTTGCAGAGAAAAATATATTGACAAGTGTTTGTTATCTGTTGCACATTTTAAAACATACCAATTCAGACAAGATCAGAATGGTAAAACAATTCTTTATAAACGACAGGCATAATGACATGTACACATTCGTTTCCTGATTTCTGGCAAGTTATCAATATGAACCGAGAGAACACCTTCAAATCGCTATATATTTGAAAGAGGAATGTGAGCATATTTTATAGCGCAATCTGCTATATATATCTACGAAAGAAGTAGTGAAGCTAAATTTATAATAACTATAAGACAATGAATCTTCAAAGCCAACTCGCCTCATATAAAATACAACTAACACGCAAATTTTACCAACCGTCTGATAGATGTTTCAATACCTAAAAACAAGTTGTAGAAGTCGTAATTGTAATTCTCAGTTTTGGAGAAAATTACCATAACTTAAAATCCATATTTTTGTTACCATGTACAGGCTCCTCAACCATACTGCTGGGAGCGTAGATTTATATTGTAACCATAGTGTTGATATCAGGTATTAACAAAACAGGTATAGTGTTGACTCCATTTGTAAGCTCGAAGACGTTACAACAAACACAATTCACTACATTATATATATATATATATATATATATATATATATATACATATATATATATATATATATATATATCTCAAGCCATCAAAACAATAGTGATCAGATCTCGTATATCACTTTGAAATACAGCGAGAATGACCTTTAAATGCAAAAAGACAGACACACACAAACAAAAACGCATACACACTTAACAATCAGCCAAAACAAGAAATAGGAGTTAAACCGAGTCAGATTTTTTGCCACCAGCATAAACAATTGAAAACACAAGAAATATTTAAATAAAAGATTGTAGAGCGATATTTAATAATTTTGAAATAAATGGACTTTATCCACTTTGTTATTAATGTGTTTTTTCTTTCTAATTATAAATATACTGTGTAATATTTGGAGGCAATGGAAATAAAAAAATATATATGTATGTATATATATCGACCCTGTAAAGGACAACACCGATTTGATTACCGGGTTGGTACCTGATAACAAATTCTGATTGCCTAATATTTATATTGTATCGAAACTCTGTTTTCCAAGTCTTTAATTGACACCAAGACAATGAGTTTCAAAATATGTCTAATTTAGAAATTTAAAAATTATTCTGAACACAATTTTTTCCAGCAGTTCCATTCTCTTTATCCCAGATTAATATCAATATTAATAGTTTTGAATCCATTTTTGGTGAACTCTAACATACCTCGAAATGGAAGGTGTTGTTGCAATGTAGTGTCTCGGTTGTCTATGTGCTCTGCTATTGAATTTATCGAAAACCGTAAACTTAAATAAAAGTACTTTTATAACAATTAGCATAATCAATGCTCGCTTTCTGCGAAACTTATATTAATGTGACAAAGCTGCAATATCTTATGATCGTGTGTGTTGCAAAATTACAAATATATTAATATATTACTTGTCAAGTGCAGGTATGCGGGAGCATTTGAAATGAGGGATTAAAAAAGATTTATGCCTCAATAATATCGGCTAAACAAATTTTTTTGCGTTAATCTGTTTCTTGCATTGGGTTCTGATGGTAGCAAATTACGAAAAAATTAGGAGAGTACGCGACAGAGATAGCTGTTCTGCTGTTCTTTTGCTAGAAGCAAGAAAAATTATGATGTTTGTCTAATAGAACATGGACAGCGTTTAAATTTCAGCCGTTATATGATGCGCAAAGAAAAGATTAATTAAATTACATGAAAAGGAATATTATGTATGGTAGGCGCGATAGTATTGCCAAGACTATTAAGAAAGAATACCAAATTAAATGTTGCATGATACACGATTTCCGGTGTATATTCAAGAAAATCAAATGACTATAAATTATATTTAATTGATATCTGATTTTATTGAGGAAAGAAATGAAAAGAAAAAGAAGACAAACAGTTGGCATTTAAAAAAAATATTTGAAAATTGTGAAATTACAAAGCATTTAAAATGAGATGGCCCAATCTATTATGAAATAGCTTATAGTAAATACACCGTGCATGATATGTTAAAATGTAATCGAGGCCAAAATATTTAATTTTGCCTAAAATTGGGAAAAGATAATTATTTGTTTTAGGATATGTAAGATACAAATTTTTGCTAATCATTCTGTTTTACTCCAGTCCATTTCGTGCAATCATTTTTTAAGCGTAGTGATAAGAGAAATTAAGAGCTATTGTGGGCATGCAAACATCTATAACATTAAAATTTAATATTATCTATTTAAGTACACAGAACATAAACATTTGTTTAAAACATATGCGCAAATCAGGTTAATCTGTTGTGGAATTATTAATAGTTAAATATCTCAAGTACGAAGAATTGTCATGAATAAATGCCGTGTACTCTGATTTGGCTGTTTCGAAGACAATGTTTGCCATCAACAAAGTAATTGAGACCAGTTGGAGAGTTAATTGTAAAGCCATCGTTGAAGTTTTGGAGAATCAAGTTGCATTGCAAACACATTTTCTACCTCTTTTATATTTGAATGGTAAATGAATGCAAAAAATTGCGTACTATTGTCAACAAATACTTTTAATATCTAGAAAGGTATTTCAGCAATATAGTTGATAGTTTGCATAAAAGTTTATGCTCATAAGTCGTGCGTGTTTGTTATGCATATCTGGCAAGCAGAGAAAAATTACTGATATCCTTTCATTTGAAAATTATTTATTTACAACCTATATTTAACAATCGTATATTCCATCAAGTAATTTCCGCAAGAATGATAATGTAATGAAATAATGAAATACATAGCTCAGCCAGCTTCATGCATAACAAAGATTGGCTGATCTTGTAAATATCATTGAGGATTTGCAAGACAATGTTGTTCCATTTATTTTAATGTGCGAGGTCGACAACTTTAATAGAAATTGAGTCAAAATACAATGAATTAAATGATTTTGTAATTTGTAAGCTACAGAATATTTGCTTTATTCCCAACTTGTGATATGACAAAACTATAAGTTAGGTCTCTTAAACGTGAAGAGTTAATGGTAAATATATACGTCAGATCTCCAACCACGATAGGTTATGTGATAAAATGTTGGAAGAATATGCAAACGTGATTAAATATATAACTAGATGATTGCCAGACAAAACATCAAGAACACCGCGTAAAATCACGGAGATAAATGCAATATAATTAGGAAAGTTAATGTTCAAAATGTAAGTTCGCTAATAAAGGTGAATTTTCATAAGAGATTTTGTTAATCAATAACGAGGAATAAAAGATGAATTTGTGATGGATAGTAAAGTAGTAACATTAAGAGTTGAACGAGAGATAATAACTTTATAAAACTAAATATAAGCTAAAATTGATTAATGATTGCTTTAAAATGCGAGCTTTAATAAATTTCATTGGACCCTTCCCATGTTCAAAACCAAAAAGTAATTTTATCAGATACAAGAAACGCTTCTTTTTTATTATCTTCTCAAGTATATACTAACAAACTTATCTTTATATATAAATTTGAAGGCAATACAAGATAGAAATATGTAAATATAGAGAGCGTAAAAAAAATGAAAACCAATTAATTGTATGCGTCACGTCCAGTTTAAGCTCAATGCCTGAACGTTCATTTTCTCCTTTCATAAATCCAGCCACAATTTGTTTATCTAAAAGGCTTCGTATAATGCTAGCTCCTTTTTGTTAGTGCATTTAGTAATTATTTTAAATGCTTTATCTGGAGAACTTACGTGTGATGTGTCGACGATGTTTTGCGCAATTGCTGACATGTATTCACCATTTGATTTAAAAGAGGCTTCTAAGTTACAATGTTCTCTCATTCAAGTAATTAAACGTCTGGTTGATTGGCCTACGTAAGTTGGTCGACAAATTGCGTATGTATATCGGTAAATAATATTTGATATAGACAATAACGGTTGTTTCTCTTGGACTGCTGGTAAAGGCAAGTGTGTTACTTTTAATAAAACTCGTAGATTAGCTTCATGAAATGACGTGTTAATGCAGCTTCAAATTAAATTTGTGCCATTGGGGAGACTGCGTCCTCCCTAATTGGGATATTCAGGCAGACTGTTTCCTTTTCTGGTCCGCAATACGTATGTGTCTGTTTAATTCCCCCTTTACTATTTGATTCAATTAATTGCCTAGGATATCCATTACATAATAAATCGTGATCTGCTTTATTATATTCGTTTTTTTTGCATCTTTACTAACAACCTGTCAATTCTTGATAATTCATATCGAAACGACACGAAATTTCTACAATGCAATTACTTTGGAGACGAGGTTGGTTTATGGTAATATTTTCTGTTTGATTTACCATTGGTTTCTTTCTTTAACAGTACATCTAAGCAATGGAGATGATTATCTTTCTCGTGCTCTGACGTGAAACCGATATTCTTACGGGACAACCGAAGATAGCTTGCAAGGTTTGCAAATTTTCAGCAATTCGATGACAATCACTGTTTACGTTGCCATTAATAATAAGGTGTTGGATATATACTAGATATCTAAAAATTGATCTGGCTCTAAAGCTATCAAAATAAATTTAAAAAAATCATTTCATAAGCAATAATAAGGAGTACAAAACAAGGAAAGTTGGATTAGAAAGTGTAAATTACCAACAAAACTTGAAAAGTAAGCACAGTTTTCAAAACATGGCACAACCTATAAGTGTAGACACATTAAAAATAAGACGATGACACATCAGATATAAGAGAAAGAAGAAATCCACATTAGGTTAGAGCAAGGTATACATAGCTGAGATTTATATGTTCACAAAATGTTCAGTTATGATTGGATGAACGAAAATATGATTGCCGAATCCAGGCAATTGGCTGTAGATACTGGAAAAAAATAGTATTTCTTAATAAATTTTATCATTTGCATTACGGCTCTTATATATAAATAAACAAATTAGTATATATATATATATATATATATATATATATATATATATATATATATATGGCATCCACAGTTAGAACATATATATGTAGCATAGCACATTTCACACTACTCCTATTTGGGGACGTTTTTAAAGGTGCATGTTTTACTGAAACAACAATTTTTTCTTGGTCATTTTGTTATGTTAATTTATTATATTATTAAGAATAATAATATATAATAATTAACATAATAGGAATAATAAGAAATTGTTGCTCAGTAAATATGCACTTTTAAACGTCTCAATAAGAGTTGTATGAAATGTGTTATGCTACATATATTATTAACTGTGGACGCTATATATATATATATATGGCATCCACAGTTGGAACATATATATGTAGTATGCACTTACACAACTCTTATTTGGGGACGTTTTTAAAGGTGCATGTTTTACTGAAACAACAATTTTTTCTTGGTCATTTTGTTATGTTAATATATTATATTATTAAGAACAAGTTGGTTTGTTAATTTTCAGTCATATATAATTAAGGGAAATTTTTCGTTACATCAGTATGCTATTGTTAGTATGTCGGGGTATTTTTGCGGGGTTGCTATCTAGTTCGTTATTCTATACCCGTTCTACATATACATGGTGGCTATTATTGCTACCCGTGCACCTAATCAGTCTCTGATCTTTTTCGGATGGTTGAGGTGAGAAGGCAAAAACATGATGACATACATGTATTGTACACGATTGTTGCAAATAGAAATATAATTCACAGTTAGTCCAAATTGACCATGTGTTGGTCGGCAATAACAAACAGATTTTAACATAAAATTGTGTCTTAAACACCATTCACAGTTCAACTAAAGTGTCCGTCTTCTAGACGGCAAGAATTAAAATGATTTATGTTTATAAAGTAAAATGTTTTGCACACAAGCAATTATTCTTACACAAATGTCTGAATTGGAATGAGTATAGTCAAACGATTGAAAATACATGATAATATGAACATAGTAAAATGATTTATGTTTATAAAGAAAAATGTTTTGCACACAAGTAGTTATTCTTACACAAATGTCTGGATTGGAATGAGTATAGTCAAACGATTAAAAATACATGATAATATGAACATAGTAAAATGATTTATGTTTATAAAGAAAAATGTTTTGCACACAAGTAGTTATTCTTACACAAATGTCTGGATTGGAATGAATATAGTCAAACGATTGAAAATACATGATAATATGAACATAGTAAAATGATTTATGTTTATAAAGGAAAATGTTCTGTATAATCCGTATAAAGACTTCAATGACAAAAAACTCACGAATATTTAGTTCACCGCTTGCTATGGTTTAATTCATGTCATTATTATAATCTATTATTCTCTGAAATTCGGAATGGCACAGTTAACTGATAACAGTAAAATTGTGAATAATCCAACTGAGCGAAATAAATTCACTGTGACACAATAGTCCACCGCGTGATCCTCGCGGATCGCGCGCGGTTCTGTTTTTTTAATAAAAACACTATTAATTACAAATAAAATTGCAGTTCAAGAAATATCGATTAAAACTGCTTGAAACTAACAGAGATTGTTCCTAAAATCACAGTTAAGAGAAATATTGTATAAGAACAGATTTAGATTATTTGACCTTAAAGAGCACTGTATCAAACATCGTTGGTTTGTAACACGGAGCCGCGTGTTACATGTATGCTCTTGGTAAATAATTATTTTCCAAACAATGAGATGTCATGATAAATTTAATAGCACGCACAATATATATATATATATATATATATATATATATATATATATATATATATATATATATATATATATAATTCTCAAGCCATCAAAACAATAATGATCAGATCTCAGACATCACTTTGCAATACTGCGAGAATGACCTTTACATGCAAACACGCATACACACAAACACAAACGCATACACACTTACCAACTAGCCAAAACAAGAAACAGAAGTAAAAACGAGTCAGATTTGTTACCACTAGCATAATCAATTGAAAACCTAAAATGTATAAATATGTATGATTGTATAAGAGATGATTAGTATTCACGAAATAAATGGCCTTTATCCACTTTGTTATTTATGTGTTCTGTTTTCCTAATTATAATTATACTGTGTTAAATTAAAAAGGAATGGACATTAAAAGGAATATATATATATATATATATATATATATATATATATATATATATATATATATATATATATATATATATATATATAGCCAATAATGAGAAATTTGCTTATTGTATGAATGGCTATTCTACATTTTAACAGGTTTTGATTTTTTTGAAAATTTTATGAATAAAATGGATCTGGAATATGTATTAAGATCAAATATTGATTTATATAAATGATGATCAAATTAAGTTCAATGATTATGTCAAGAATATATGTACACCTTATATGAGACGGCAAATTTTTGAGATGTAGACTTCCAGTGATTTGTTACGTTCTGTAGGTAAATGTTGATGTTATATATATATATATATATATATATATATATATATATATATATATATATATATATATATATATATATATTTCATTGCCTCATCCGCATGGGTTTATAATGACAGACTTGATGTCAAACTGATACCATATAGCTTCCATTGACAGAAAATGCTCACCATACACATGAGATAGTATATGATGGAAAATTATGTGTACCGTGCGCCTGTTGTAGGCTTTGACATTTTAGGGTCTAAGTCTTGAGTTTCTGCAAAGAACGGCTAGCCTTTAGCTGCAGTATCTTTCCTCGTGGTTGATTTTGCGGACTGATTGTTTAAGATATTGTAATATTTATAATTTTCGGGAAAATTTAGAAAGTATGAGAGTATTCAAATCTGTCATTGCACTTATGCAACAAACTTGAAGTTCATGATTAAAAATTGCTAATAAAAAAAATCTTATAAGTATTTAGCAGTTTCTTTCTTTCTGACGATTAGAAGACAAAACTACGCCACAATCATGACCCAATATGCGACATGGCACTTCCGCATCGACAAAATTTAAGCGCCAAAATACGCAGTGGACTCAATGATACTCTGAGATTGTTTAATTCATTTTATTTTATTGGGATCGTATTATAACTTTAATATATATATATATATATATATATAATTATATCGGAACTGCATGTTACTAGAAAATTTTGCTTTGCTATCGATATTACATAAGATGTATCAATTCAAAATTTTACCTTTTGGAGTAGATTGATCACACAAATTCGCGACGCCTTTTACTAGGCGACAAATAGAACACGGCTTTATCTACATTTTACTTTACTGTCTGTAGGTCTGCAATTCGTTCTCGAATAAATTGCCATATTGAACTTTCAAGCACCATAACTGATTGAAACGCTCTCAACCAATTTCTATAGATTTGCCTCCATAATAAATGAATTAATACAACAATTGAAAAGGATGGCCGCATTTTAAAATCATACATGACTTTTAGCGAATAGCCAGCTCTCCGTAGACTTATATTTATACATTATTATGCAGACACAAAGTTTTATTTCCCGGATGCTCCGCGCGGTTTCATCGTGGCAGTGAACAGTACGGCAGCTGTCATTACATATAGAGACTGTGCAACAGGCCGGATTTTATTACTTTATGATTTTGTTACTTATAGTACTTTCTAATCGAAATCAAATCTTACCAACTATTGCTTCCAATTACTCATTGTTATCTAATGTAGAGGCCCTTAACCTATTTGAGTCTGAGAGCCTCATAGATGCCAGATCGCTCGAAGTCCTAAAATTCACAGTAGAGACTGATATGCTTATATTTCCATTTACACCAGCTAGATCCAATTCCGCAATATTCTGCACTAACCTACTTGTGACCACAAATTGAATATCGGTCTCCATGTCTTATTAGTTTAACAAATAAATCGACACTTAATGTTAGGCAATTGGAATGCGAAAGTTGTTTTGTGATAATTCCCGAACAAATAATCTTGAAGGAGATATACGTGAACAAGAGAATAATCAAATTACCTGTTCCAGAACGTCCCTTTTCTGTATGATATGATATCAGAACAAAAGGCAATTATAGTAGGAATATATTTTTGAGATGTATTCGTGTTACTAAAGAAAAATGTTAAAACTGCAGCAGACCAAAATATGTTAAGACCAGTCGATGTGCGAGACACTCTAAAACTGAAAATGGCGCACAAATTAAAGTCAAGTATTTAAACAAAGTTACTTTATTGGCCAAGATATCCAATATAACAGAAGGGTTTCAGATATTTTTGAGGGCTTGTTTGACAATCCCAATGTTTTTCAGGCAAGGACGGAATTGAATGCCTCTGAATGTAATCTACTCAATGAAATCTTGATGCGAATATTCATTCAGAAGCTTCGTTTGGCACTCCAAGAAATGGCCACGTTTCTGCACGAATCTGTTGAAGTACAAAACGACCTACTGCCGTCAAATCTAGACAAGTGGTGGAAGAAACAACACTGCAGCTCATTTGACTCGGAGCCAGGTTGCATCGCTTCATTACAGTCCGAAACTCAATCTTCAGCATCATTCGCCCAAACTAGTGTCATCAAAGAGCGCCTCATCAGCACACTTGGGAGCCTCACGGTCGGGCAAGATTCGGCCTCGGTCTATGCCGTCGACTAGAGACGCGGTCAGATCAGGCCTGGCCAGCGTCGACCACCGTCCGTAAACTACACCCAGAGGTCGACATTCGGAGGCCGGACCACAGTTCCAGATCTTCTGGCGGAGTGGTGTCTGAATAATCGCAGCTATGGCCACACCACGCACTATTGCCTCAGATAGGCGCGGTCAGCTTCAACAACTCAGGATGATTCGCCCATGGAGGGTTCGGGAAACTGCCCGGGTCAGCCTGCATTGCGGCAGTAGATGCTGAAGACCCAAAATTGTTGGCCTCCCGAAGTCTTCTGGCTCGAAGAACATTTCTTTCGCTGTAGAGCGCAATCAAACTATTGTCCTTACAGCGATGGCTCCAGTCAAGTCATGATTCAAACGCCCAAATACCTGCAACCACTCTCATCATCATTTGCCAGTATCAACACCATTTCTCATTCGCCACGCAAAACCTGGCGGTTTATTTCTTATAGACACTAGATCTGATGTCAGCTTGTTACGCCACAATTATTTGAACCCACTCACCCCTTCAACTCCAGCAGTCTTACCTGCGCCAATGGTACCAACATAGCAAAGTTTGGGGAACAAGTACACACAATCTCGTTCTCCAACTCAAAAAGATGTTTCATTTGTCCTTTCATCATTGCTGACACAACAAGAAACGTCCTTGTACGTGACTATCTTGAACACTTTGACCTTAACATACGTCCAAAAACACGAGAGGTACGCACTGCCGACAATCAGTTGCTATCATCCGCGCCAAAACAAAAGAATCGTGCCAAAGCAGTCTCATCTATTCTGTTAATTCCTCCAGTTCTTCATGTACCAAAACTGGACGATGTTCTAGAGCGACATAAAGAGATTTCAAACCTATCTCCGTTACGCTCGATCTCAAGAGGACGCGTGCCATCACAGCTAATCGCATCATCTTATCAAAGACAATTCCCTACCCTCCCAGAGCACGTCCACTGGCAACACACAAGAGAAAGGCCGCCGAGCAAGAATCCGCTATGCTATGCCAACAAAGCGTCTGTGCCCGATGTAGCTCACCAATTGCTTTGCCTGTGGTATTGGTACCAAAGAGTGAACCTGGAACATTCATAGTGTGCGGGGATTATCGTATTCTCAATTCTTGCACACAGTCTGATTCTTACATCCTGCCAAATCCAGCCGACCTACTGAGATCTGCTATCTATCGTGCTATGTACACAAAACTGGACATAATGTAAGACTACTTTCAAGTACCTATGGAACTGGCACACACGAATATCATTATATGCAATTCGGGCTGAAGAACGCAACTTGAACATTTAAACGCGTTATGGACGAAATACTAGACAGTCTACCGTTTTTAATTCCCTTCATAGACGACATTCAGTTATTCTCCATCTCCATGTCCGATCATATACTGCATATTGAAATTCTACTTACACGTCTAGCAAACTATGGCTTCCGGCTTCGTGGCAATAAATGTGTCTTTGCGCAAACATCAATTGAATTCCTCGGTTATCAAATTTCCGACAAAAGCATGACATCTCGACCTACTAAGTTTCGTGCCACTTAAGGTCTACAGCCTCCAGAAACCGTTCGAGAGTTTCGACGATTCTTCGGCAAGATGAACTACTATTCTCAATTCTTACCTTGCCTTTCCAAGATTCTGGAAATTCTTCAAAAATAACTCGTGCCAGAAAGCCGTTTTATCAAGGAATCACAACTGATTCAGCTCAACGTGGACGACATGCAGGCTAACGAGGTAGTCAAAAGGGTTTTATGCAAAGCGACCATTCTGCATTCATCTGATAGTCATGACCTTTTGAATTGATCAAGGACGCATCCGACTTTGCCACAGACGAGAACGTAAACAGTTCATCAATGGTAGAAACCGCCCAATCACGTTCTTTTCGCAAAAACGACATCCTCGCAAGACGCGTTATGATACATTAGATTAAAGATTAGTCGTTAAATACCGGTCGATCCTTCAATTCCACACCTATCTGGATGGCCGAAAGTTCAATATATACACCGACCACCTTCTACTACTCCCAATGCTCAAAGGAAAGAAAGAGTATTTATATTCTCGACCTTTCAACTCGCAACTTACACTAATACACGAATATGAATATGAAGCCACTCAGGTCAAAGGGTCTGAAAACGTAGTCGCAGACTTCCTGAGCCGTCCAGCAGCACTCTGTGCCTCTATCCTGCGTCCTTCACACAAACATACTCCGGAATTGCAAGCAGTACAGCAAAATGACCCGTTGTTCCTCGATATTGACCCACCATGTGGCGAAGTGACGATTATTTCACCTCCAGACAGTTTTCCTGACCACGGGCTGACACCAACATCTCACCAGGAATAGGGCCAACTGGCACAGTCACGCCGCTGCGAGAGATAGTGGAAACAGAATTAGTGTTCATAGAGCCAACGTCAGTCTTTAGTTGTTACAGCATAGCAAAAGCACCTTCCGTATGGTTAGCCCCTTACGCTCTGTACTAATTTTTATTGTCGGGTGGGCGTATGTAACGCGCGGCTCCCCTTTACAAACCAACGCGTATCAGTTTCATCAGATCCGGATTTCCTTAGGGTCACATAAACAAATTTTTGTCATACACAATCATTCTCTTAACTGTGATTTTAGAAGCAATCTCTATTAGTTTCATGCATTTCAATTGCGATTACTTGAACTGCAATTTTATTTGTAATTAAGAGGTTTTTTCGAATAATAAACACTCGCGCGTAATACGCTGGCAACATGCAGTGGAATTATGAGATTTAGCGCTCAAAGCCAGGATTTATATTTTGTTTGTTTTAAACCTTTTGTATAAACACAGTAACTGTTCAGCTAAGCCATTCTGGATTTATTTATTGTGTTTATTATCACTTTGCTTGTGTGCCTAGATATTAACTTGTGTTGACAATATTTTATTTTGTTGGTGTCTATAGCACGTACAATTCTGACTAACAGTGAATCTTAATTTACTTTGCGACATTGTTTACAATACACGTATGATAACTCGACTTAGCCTTCTCAAATCACCCATTGGAAAGAGGTCTTGGACATTTCCGAAGCACGGCCCACGAAACCCATTTCTTCCGACTTCAGCTACCAGGCATTTGTAGGAATAGCATAACATCACTAAATAAACAGCTACCCCGCAAAATCTCTTACAATAACCACAAAACCTCCTACGGATTAGTTTAAAATTACTATTAATTATATTAATTACCAATTATATTAATATTTCACTTCAGTTATTTTGGATTTTGCTGAATTCAGAAAAAAAGAGATACCGAATTAAAAGAAGAAGTACGTCGAAATTAAAATCTGTTGAAAGTACCTTGTAGAATTATAATTTCATTGTCCTTCTATTTGAAAAAAAAATATTATAAAATTTAGCTACTGGACTTATTTCCACCAAACAAGGTCTATTTTTTTAAATATTTTAGGATATTGATACTTCGCGAGACTTACGTTAGCAAAAAAATTAAACGAGTTTTTTTTGTAAATTTTCTGTTTGAGTGGTTTCCGTTGTATGTAAATGTATTTTACTGTGGGAATGAACAATGGAGATAAATGTGTGTGGAAACATATGGCAGAAAAACGTTTATGCTAGTTTGGATGGCAAACAAATTAACACACTAGCTGCATCTAGAAAATTGCCTTCTTATTTCTTAAAAAAATTATTATATATATCCGATTTTCATGATATATAAAAATGAAATTTTTCTCATCATAGTATGTATCGTAAACGTTAATAATTTGAATTCTAAATTGCGCATTATGTAAATTATTTGATAAAAATTCAAATGTACATTAGACAAGGCATAAGTGGATTTGAGTTCATGCAAATGGAATCATGACCTTATGACATATGAAGCCTTAGAATATGTTTACTAACATAAACGGATGCGCTTCTTGTTGACTTTCTACGTTATTGTATAGATCAATATAATTCTGTAAAATAAATTATCGTTTCGAGCTCTGATGGTCAAGATAGAATTCCGAATCGCGTCAGTACGTTTTTACCATGCTAGTTATGCTACGTTGCGTGACTATTTATATATAATCGGATTCGTTTTTACCTCAAACTCGTTAAACTTAAATATTGATCAATTATACCTGCTAAATTATAGAAATTATAATTGTTCAGAAAATCTCTAATCAAATTCAATAAAAGCGAGACTGACAATGCATTGATGCATGATTCTCCTTGGAAATTTGAACCCATTGCTCTGTTAATAACCATAGAATATTACAACAGATGAGCATTTGTAAATTACAGTTGTCTTTCCATGCAGTTTAAACTAAATTAAATATATATTTGTCTCAATCTTAACTAACTTCTTTTAGCTGTCATACAATGAGTGATCACATGTTTGTGAAATTTCCGGTGCATGCGCGCACTAGAGAAATTATTTTGGCACACCTGTATCAAGGCTTGGATGTTAGATATCACGCACAGTCCACCATATGATCTTTTTTACATTATCTATGAACACAGTCACAGTAACATATCACCATTTCATGCAATTGTAACTTATCTTTTAGCTGCTGACGAGATTATTTTTAAATATGTTGGAATGCCAGAGCGACAACTTACTGTGAAATAATTAACACTCTTCTAAATACTTAATAAAAAACTGTGCCATTGATTTCAGCGCTGTGTTGATTGCTCCACCAAAATCATAAATGAATATATCGCGAAAACATACGAATAAGAGGATTTTAAAGAGAACCAACACATGCAGATTCGCTGCGAGCTAGATAACACTTATTCTTTTGTACTGACATTCTAAGTGGTATCGCTATCAAATTAACCGTCTAAAATGAAAAATATACCGAATTCAAACGTGGACTCGACAGTTCATCAATTACAACAGAACTATAATAATTTACCAATAGAGAGAATCTCAACTCATTTCATCTTAAATGTTGAAGGATTTCTGTTCTATAGCATTCCAAAATCTATAGCTGACGGTCGTGTAAACAAGTATGTGCAGCTAACAAATTGTCTAAACAGCGACAAAAATTAATAAAGCCACAATGAGATTTAAAGCATTTTGTGTCATTTTTCTTAAGAAATAAACGCAAAATATTAATTACATTTTCGAATAACTAAGGAATTTTTGGTTTCTCTTATGTATAATACACGACCAAAGCTTGCTTGTACAACCAAATTAATGCTTAAATTGAATAAAAGCGATAAATTTTGTACAATCGAAACGATCATTGCTTTTCTATAAAAAATGGCATAGCTGCTCAGAGTGCAACTTAGTCCCGACGGGCTGATTATCAAAATAAATAGTATCTGAAGTTAGTTTTTATAAAATTCAAAACCAAAATGGGGCACCAACGATAGTACACTACGAAGAAATAAGCGAAATATTCTTGTTTGCTACATTTAGATTCTCAGCTAAAAAATCGAATGAGTTCAAAATGGTTGGATTATAAATGGTGGGTTGTTTAGGGTTTGTACGGATTTATTTGTCTGTCTAATTATGCTCACTCACCTCTTTGCTGATGTACAATTTGTCTAATCCAAATTGTTGTCCATTTGACTACTAACGTTATTCTGATTTTAAAATTAATCGAATTTATTTCTTATTTAGCTTTTCTTTCATTTTTAACGATTGTCGCCTACACTTTGGTGTCAATACGTAGATTGGTATACATGTATTCATTTTCTCAAATTTAATAAGAAGATTTATAAGCACATATATTTAATGCAAAAACATCAATAATGTGCTAAAGCATGGCAAATGTTCTGTTTCACATAATATTTTATTTTTCAAATTTTCAAAAGGATAATTTTTGTATAACCTCGAATTAGAATAGAATAGAATAGAATAGAATATCTTTATTTGGATTCAAACCACACAAGCAAATAATTGTGTAACGAAACATTAGGTATATATTTTGGTGCTCCGTCATATATTCATATGTATTTAAACAAAAACTGCATCAAAAAACAAATATATGAACGTTAAATGCTTCTTGTTGTGTAGAACTAATATATATGCAAGTATGTATTAGGTGTTACGAACCTAGTAGCAAATTAATTCAGTTGTGACCAGAAGGATAAACCAAAGACTGCATGAACCGAATGTATAATCTAATGCACATTCGTTTTGTGACTCATTAGTAGGAGCCGGCATGACGCCCTTTAACCATTATATATTTGGGTGAATAATGTGGGATAGTAGGACGGTACAATTTCCTAGCCAAATGTGTAAACCAGCAACAGTGAAGCTAACATCATATAAAGTCTTCGACAATGCGACTTCAAAGTTGACTCACGCCATATAATATATATACGGAGTCTGCAAAGGATACTAACACTATGGCTATTGTGTCAGTAACCGATACCAAAATTATAGTACGGAAAAGGTTAATAGTACTAACATGTTTGATATCAATATATGCTATAGTGCATCGAAATTGAGAATTACAACTATTTCAGAACACCCATTACTCCACTAAATCGTGTATGGATTTACTGGAGTAACAGGTGTTACATAAATAGTTATATGTAAGGAAAAAATCCCAACTTATCTTATAATGCGTTGGAAAAGTACCAATCAACATCAATCAGAGAATATTCATCAGCTTATTCTTGGCAATGTCATCGAAGAAGTAGAAGCAAAAACGGATAGCTACAAACTGAAGTGTCTATCTATAATATCGAAACTGCAGATGTTAGAAGATGAAATTCAAATTAATTTTTTTAAAAGAGGTAACATGGATTACAGAAGGTACGAGGATGAGAGAGATCAAAAAACTAGCGCGGAATGCAGTGAAATTTTCTAAGATCAAAACGTTTTCTAACAATCCAGGCATATTTTTTAAATTCCACTGACATTAATCTAACGAAACATCAAAATGAAACTCATTCTCTTGGACCGAAATACGGAATAACAAAAATTAGAATAAACGAGCGTGAAGAAATGCATATGCAGGCATCAATGGAATGCTTTCTTGAGGATGCTACAAAACACTAATTAACGGAAAACTACGACATCCTGCTCTTTAAATCGGACCTCCGAAGCGCATATGGCTAATATATGTTCACATTTAAAGTAAAAAAAACTGGTGACCCAAATGCATCTGAAGCAACTAAATGAGCTACAACGAAACAAACAAAGCAGACTCATGAAGCCAGACAAAGGGACAGGCGTAGATTTAATGAACTATACGGACATTAGTTAGGTTATGTTACAAATTCTGAACGACAAATCCAAATTTAAACGCAAAGAGGTACAACGCAACACAGGAGCAAAATTAGAAAAAACCATGACGAAGATTTCTAAACCAAATTATTTCGAGGGTCGAAGCTAAACAATAAATCGACATAGAGCACAGAAATGCTTTTATTACAGATTGCAAACATGCAAAGCCCGTAGGTTCAACGCAACCGATATTATATGGATTGACAAGGTTCACAAAATGACCAACGATGAAAGACTTCCGCCTTTTAGGCCCATTTTATCTATGGTAAATTCTCCACAACACGGGGCAGCAAGACTATTAAGCCGGATTAAAAAACCTATTATGAGAGGAAGAATGAAGCACGTTGAACAGGATAGCCTTCAATTTGTGGAAAAAATTCTCGACCTGAATTTAAAAGAGAGGAAAATGGTGTCCCTCGATAAAAGTCACTCATTACTAGCATTGCAATAAATAAAACTATAAATATCCTATGGGAATATATACGATCATCAGGAACAGAAACACTGATAGAAGTGGACGACATAAGAGAACTACTTTTATTATGTACATCCAACGTACAATTCCTATTCCAAGTAGTGTTTTACAGACAAATTGAGGGCATAGGTATGGGTAGTCCTCTTGGTCCAGTATTGGCAGACATATACATACATCATTTAAAAACAACTGGTTTAAAACCATTTATTAATTTTTACGTACGCTACGTTCACGATACTTTCATCGTCGTTGAAAGGGATGAATATACAAATGCCTTGCTACATCATTTCAACAAGATAGACCAATCAATCAAATTTACAATAGAAGAAGATCAAGACGGATATTTATGCTTCCTAGATTTTGGAATAACGAGAGATTAAGAAGGTACCTACTCATGGTCAGTTCACAAGAAATCAGGCTGTACTGGGCAATATATCCATTATTTCAGTAGGTGCCAAGGGCGTACAAAAGGAACCAAGTAATAAATTTCGGAAGATGAATACGCAGGATTTGTTCAACAAACAAAATTGAATTAGAATTAATTTTTCTTTGCGAAGCGTTGAGAAATAATGGCTATCCTGACTGGTTCATCGAATGCAACTTGAGGCAACGCAACAAAATCGAGACCAATTTAGAGGAAAACAAAACTCCCCGGAGAGTAACGCTTATTGTTCCCTTTGGAGGCCATCTTACAGCTGAAATCTTTAAAAGAAAATTAATTCTAGCGATTGCAGCACAGTTTCCATCAATAGAGGTGAGGGCGGTCTTCAACACAACAAAACTGATGCGCACGATTGAAAAAGATAGCCTCTCTTTACGTCAACACCTTTGTCTGTATAAATATTTCATTTTACCTGCAATGCTCAGTACATCGGCAGATCAAAAATTGCTCGAAAATAGAATAAATCAGCATCTCCCTCAAAAACTATTAATGAGGGTTGTAGCTTCTGCTAAAAAATTAGCACTTTGCTGTTAGTAGCAACAATTTTTCATTTGTCTACAAGGCAAAAACAGAGAAAATGATTTCGCTTTTGAAGCTATTGCAATTAATAAGCTGAAACCCTTCTTAGATGTGCAGAAAATAATTCAAAAGAAATTAAATTAGATTGAAACAAAGACAACTGACAGGCCTTCAACAATAGCCAACGTTTCGCAAAATTCGACACAGCCATCAATTACGAATGCAATTACAATGAAAGCGGTGACACCCTAAATGACGTTACGCGGAAGGAAAGGTCTAAATTGCGCAAACGGAGTGGTATAAAATGCGCAAAACACAGACTAACATAACGAAGCGGAGATTGGTTACGACATATTTACAGTTGGGATCGGTTCAACGAATATACTAACGAATCCAGAACAATGGCTGGTAGAAATTAGATTATTAATAAATGTTATTCCATGGATTACCTTGTTTCTTTTATATATATATATATATATATATATATATATATATATATGTATGTATATATATATATATATATATATATATAATAAGAACAAAATCAATGAATGATTTTATGTTGGACCCAATTTGTATCAAAATAACGGTTATATTTAAGAAATTAAATGAACTAACATGCATTCATAAAGCAAAAATTAATAAAGCAGAGTTTATTTAAAAAACACGTCTATTGAAATAAGTAGAAAGAATAAGAACTATAATGTGCAGTTTGTTTACAGCACAAATAAATTATTCCACTTTACAAATATTGCAATCTTGCAAAAGTGTTCATTTATCGATATTTTAATAGAATGAACTGTTATATTTGGATTTTAAAGCTAAACTGTGGTACCAACTCGATAAAGCTAAGCAAAATGTACATCGTTTTGGTTTCAGCAGCAAAATATATATGCTTTTTTGAATTATTTTAAATGTTAATAGCCACATTTCACAATACTGTGCGTCAGGGGAATACATTGTGTGATTGTAACTTTGAATGTTTTTTTAGCTCAATATAATGATAAGAGTTACCAACTACTATGTACGAGTTGCTCCATGGAGAAATAGTATGTCACTTAAGCTTGGATAATATTGGATAATATTTATTTATTTTTAGCCTTTGCGGAGGAATCCAGAAATGAGATTAAATAGACGTATTTAGTTTTCTTCTAACAATTTTTATCTAAATTTATATATATATATATATATATATATATATATATATATATATATATATATATATATATACATATATATATCAATATGAAGAAGATAAAAAAACGAAATTAGGCATTTCTAGTTTTTGAACACTTGAATATGAATAAATTAAAAATTGGTTATATTTTTTGTTATTTTTAAATTTACTTATTTATTTCTACATTTATATAGAAATTTATGTAATTATAAGAAATCTATATAATGTCTAATTAATTAATCACCAAAAATATTCGAACTTTTTATCGTCGATAAAATCTTTTCGTGAATTTTAAAATTCTACTTCTCACATAAATCATAATGATTTTGTATTTAAATTAATTGCTAAATCTCGCTTAATATTACTAATAATATCTTTAATCATTCCTGGAGAGAATATTCAAAAACCCTACGAATTTTTTGTGATTTCCCATCCAATTTTTAATGCTCATATTCTTTGTAAGACAATCAAATTTACACATACTTGCATTAGATTCTATCCTTTGAATTATAGCGTAATTAATGATGCGTAGATTTCCTAGTATTATTCAAGTTTGAATTAGATATTGTGTATAACAGTTAAATACTGTTTCTTGTGTAGCAGGTACGAAACTAATTTGAATATGAGCAGAAGAGCCAACAAATGTCAACATTAACGAAGCGTATAGTTTAAGTTATACATACAATTCGTACTTTCTGTTTTCTCATTAGTAGCGGTCGCCAATATGCTCTTTACCCACTATATATTTGGTCAAATACGATTTAGTATTCAAGTAGTAAGGGAATTAAATTCAATCAAATTCTTTAACGATGCCCCATAAAAGCTAACTCGCAGTATATTTCACGTATGGAGCCTGTAAGTCATAAAACACTATGTTTTTTAAATGTGGAGTCGGTGAATGACGCTAATATAATGGATTTCAAGAAATTCTAAATTTCACCATAATTGAGAATTACAGTTACTTACAGACATTTCCCATTCCAGGGAATCCGTACACTTCGGCTTCAAAAGGTATCGGCTGACACATTTCCCGGTAACCTTGACAAAATAAACTATACTTTTAATAATTATATATTGTTAGCTACAAGTAAATATTATATGTGCAATAGTGTATTAGTTTTGACGTAACTAGTAACAAAATTTTTTACATTTGACTGCAAATATAACTGAAATACTGGTTTTTATGAGAATACATAACTTGACCATGCTGAATTTGATTTATACTTTTTGTCCTATTAGAATTTAATTGTTACTAGGTTCATAATAACTAATACATAACTGCATAAATTTACCATTTACGCAACTAAACTTATATTAATATCTCGTGAAAATTGGGTTGGCAATGCACATTATGGTAACCAGGTGTCATAAAACATAACGACTTCTGCTACACACTGTTGAGGTCCATTTCCGGGTTGCTTTCTTGTTCGTTATTTTATATCCATTCTGCATATCAATAGTGGCTATTATTTCTACCCGTGCGCCTAATCAGTCTCTGATCTTTTTCGGATGGTTGATGTGAGAAGGCAAAAACATCGGGTCAAACGTATATTCTACACAATATTGCAATTAGAAATATAATTCACAGATAGTCCAATTTGACCATGTGTAGGTCGGCAATAAAAAAAACAGATTTTAACATAAAATTATATCTTAAACACCATTCACAGTTAAACTAAGTTGTCCGTCTTCTAGACGGCAAGAATTAAAATGATTTATGTTTATAGAGAAAAATGTTTTGCACACAAGCAGTTATTCTTACACAAATGTCTGGATCGTAATGAGAATAGTCAAATGATTGAAAATACATGATAATATGAACATAGTAAAATGATTTATGTTTATAAAGAGAAATGTTTTACACACAAGTGGTTATTCTTACACAAATGTCTGGATTGTAATGAGTAGTCAAACGATTAAAGATACATGATAATATGAGCCTAGTAAAATTATTTATGTTTATAAAGGAAAATGTTTTGTGTAAACCGTTTAAAGATTTAAATGACAAACAACTCACAAATGTTTAGCTCCTTGCTTTTATAGTAAACAATCAATCATTTTCATAGTAACGAATAATCCGATTTAACGAGATAAATTCACTGTGACACAATAGTCCACCGCGTGATCCTCTCGGATCGCGCGCGGTTCTGTCTATTTTATAAAAACACTATTAATTACAAATAAAATTGCAGTTCAAGAAATATCGATTAAAACTGCTTGAGACTAAAAGAGATTGTTCCTAAAATCACAGCTAAGAGAAATATTGTTTAAGGACAGAGTTAGAATATTTGACATTCAAGAGCACAGCGTTTCTAAAAATCTACCTTCTTTGGGTTGTAACACGGAGCCGCGTGTCACAACACAGTGCAACATTTAAAAATGTAAAAAATATTTTTGATTAAAAACAATTTGTTCAAATTTACCATATTTTTAATTTTCCAAAATGTTGGTCCAAATTACTGGCAGATATAACGATAGCAAAAAAAGTAGTTAATGAATTCTGAAAGCCACCTTGTTTCGTAGAAAAGCAAAATGAAAATAACGTGATAAATTTCAAACTATCTTTGGTAAATCTGATAAGATTCAAATTGCGTTTGTTAGGGTTTATTTATATATAAATTATTTAGGCTAACTTTTGTGTGCCTGTTTGTGCTTCGTGGGACATTATTTATGATTGGCTTACGAACAAAAAAATATATGCTCTGGCTAGCACATAGATTAGAATTATATAATTTTACAGTTATTCTAAATTAGTCTATCTTCTAAATTGATATATTCGTTGGCATAGTATTTAGTTTAAAATATGTTGAGAAGTAGTTGTTAAAAAGTAATACAAATGTAAATCATAATTGGCCTATTCTCAGAAAATGTTTGCTGTAGTTTAGATTAAATTAGATATAAATAATTAGATATAAATTATGGTTACTCAATAATTTTTTCAAATTGAAAGAATTTTATGAATTAACATTTTTGTATAGATTCAAACCACATACAGTCCATTAAATATTGTTTACAAAATAATTTGTAAAATATAAGTCAGTTGAGCAATAATTGATAGTGAGTGGTGGTAACAATTCTTTAAATCAAGTTTGCGAGCTTTAAGTAAACACCAATCTATTTTTATTTAATCAGTCATCAAACATATCATCGGTTCGAGTCCTGTTCGCGGCAAATTAAGGCCAGAATAGGATGAGCTTCAAATAACGAAGAAATTGCCTTTTCTAGACAATACAATTCCCAACTTATACCTATATTTGTAAGTAATTAATGGGTCAGGTGCTTATATTAAAATCTCTCACACTGACGCATTCAGATCTTTTATGATAATTTACAAATTAGGGCAGCAAAATAACTACCGAAGATCAAACTGCACTGCATATGCATGTAGAGAAGATTAGATGTGCGACACTCAATATTAGTAATCTCTCAAATATTGTACTGGGCAGGACATTTCGGCTGCACATTATCAATACTGTCACGAATTATTATTTTCTGTAGCTTTCGCCACAAATAAATATAAAACCAATTAAATTATGCAATTAATGATTGGGCATGTGGTGGTACAAATTCATCAAATCAAGTTTGTAAGCTTTATATAAAGACTATTCCCAGTATAGTTAACCAGTCGTCGAACATAGCAAATTTAGATATGAGGATCTTACATCTAGTAGTCTCACATATATTGTACTTGAATGAAAATTTTGGCTGCATAATATTTATGCAGTCACCAACATTAATTGTTTGCAGATTCCGTCAAAAATAAAGATATAGTCAATACAAATATACCAAAATTGATCGCATGGGTGGTGATTACAATTGTTTAAATCAAGTTTGCGAGCTTGAAGTAAACACTAATTTCATTGTAATTAACCAGTCGACGAACTATGCAAGCGAACTCCATTCGCACACACTAATGCGTATAAACCTTTCATGATCATCTAGACATTGTGAAAGGGAAAATTACTAGCGAGGATCAAACCACCCTTCATATATATATATGGAGAGATATACGGCTCTCACCTTTTTCTATCCGGCATATATTTCTCTTGCCTGGAAAATTCGGCTGCAAAAGATCTATGCAGTCACAAATATTAATTGTTTGCAGCTTTCGCCACAATTATATAAAAGGGAAATAACATTATGACATACTTTTTGCGTGGGTGGTAGTAATAACTATATAAAACACGTTAGCGCGCTTGAGGTAAACACTAATCCCATTAAATTTAACCAGTCGTCGCACATATGAAACTACCGCCATTCGCATCTACAAAGTTCGACGGCAAAGTGACTAGTGCGGAACCAACAGCATTTCATATATATGGAAAAAAATTCGATATGCGGCTCGCAATTATCGTGGTATCTTATACATGGGACTTTACAGGAAATGTCGGCTAAAAATATCAGTACGGTAACGAACATTAACTGTTTAAAGCTTTCGCCACAAATAAATATATAGATAATACAATCAGGCTATTATTTTTGATGTGGGTTGTGGTAACATTTCTTCAAATCAAGTTTGCGAACTTGATGTAAACAGCAATCCCATTGAAAATACCCAGTGGAAGAATATAGCAAACTACCGCAAACCGCATAAGCAGACGCGTTTTGACTTCCCCGACAAGCAAGGATCAAACTGCATTTCTTATATATTGAAACCAAAATTAGATATGACGCTCTGACATTTATTAATCTCGCACAAATTCTACCTGAGTGGAAATGACGGCTGCACAATATCTATACAGTCTCGAACATTAGTTGTTTGCGGCTTTTTCCACAACTAAATATACGTAAAATACAAATAGGCAATATTTGGTTGTGTTGTTAGCGGTAACAATTCTTTAAATCAAGTTTGCGGGCTTGAAGTAAACACCAACGCTATTTCACTTAACATGTTGTCGAACGTAGCGAACTTCCGCAAGTCGCACGCACTAACGCGTTTCGACCTTCGAGGATAATCATCTGATTACAACGGCATACTGGCAAACGGGGATCAAACCGCTTTCCTCAAATATGGAAAGCAATTTTAGATATATGACTCTCACCTCTAGTAGACTCGCATACATTGTGTTTGACCTAATATGTCGGCTGCAGAATATCTATACAGTCACAAGCAATAATTGTTTGCAGCTTTTGCCGCAAATAAATATATAAGCAATACATTTAGGAAGTAGTTTATTTCGTGTGTGTTGGTACAAACTCTTTAAATCAAGTTGACGGGATTGATGTATACACATAAAGCTAGTGCAACATTCACGCACTGACGCGATTCGAACTACCATGATAATCATCAGAGTACGGTGGATAACTGATTAGCGCGTATCAACCTGCATTGCAAATATACGACAAGCAAAATAAGTTATGCGTCCCTCACATCTAGTTGTCTCGCATAAACTGTACTTGACTGGAAATATTGGCTGCACATTAATTATGCAGTCCCGCACATTAGTTGTTTCCAGCGTTCAGAACAACTAAATATAGGGACAATACAAATTAGCGATATTTAGTTGCGTCGGAGATGGTTCGAATTTTTAAGTCAAGTTTGCAAGATTTAAGTTAAGACTTATCCCACCGTTTTCAACCAATCGTCGAAAATAGCAAATTAGTAAGCACTGACGCGTTTTGATCTTCCATGGTGATCATCAGAGTACGACGGCAAACTGACAAACGAAGATCAAACCACATTGAATATATATGGAAGTAAAAGTTAGATATGCGGCTATTCAGCTTACCAGTCTCGCAAATATTAAACTTGACTATAAATATCGGCCGCTAAATTTATATTCAGTTACGAACATTCACAGTTTGCACCATTCACTAAATAAACATATATATATGCAATACAATTTAACAATAACTGATTGCGAGAGTGGCAGTAACAATTCTTTTTAACAAGTTTGCGAGCTTCAACTAAACACCAATCCCGTTGCATTTAACCAGTCGTCGGATTACATAGCGAAACTACCGCCAGTCGCACGCACTGAAGCGTTTTGACCTTCCTTTACATTCATCAATGAACGACGGAAACTGACTAGTGACGACCAAAGCGCATTGTAAATATATGAAAGGGAAATTAAGACATGCCGTCGAAATTTGATGGTGTTCACAGAAAATCAAAACACGCCAGTGCGTGCAGCTGTCGGTTGATTTTGAAATTTTGTTCGGCATTTTTTCAAAACATTAGAATAAGTGTTTATTTCAAGCGCACAAACTTCATTTAACATATTTCTAACACCACTCGCATTTTAAATTTTTAATAAATTGTATTGTCTATATATGTATGTGTGCAAGTATCCGCAAACAGTTAATGTTCCAGACTGCGCAGAAATTTTGCAGTCGAATTTACAGTCAATTACGGTGTATTCGAGACTACTAGATGTGATAGCCGCATATCTAATTTTGCTTTCCATATATATGAAATGCCGTTAGTTCCTCGCCAGTAACTTTGCCGCCGTACTCCGGAAGTTCGAAACGCATCAGTTCATGCGAAAGGTTCAACGACGCGTTAAAAACAATGGGATTGGTGTTTATTTCAAGGTCGCAAACTTAATTTAAAAAAGTAAGATAGTTAACACATGCATATTTATAAAAATCAAGCACAAAGGATATTATACAAGTTAAGTTTTTACACTGATAAATTAATCATTTAAACAATAGTGAAATATGTATAATGCAAAGTTTATGCTCAGTGACTCCTTACTTTAGAGAGTGTCACTTATATTATACTCTTTTTGAAAGGAATATACACTAAATTAGGAATTGCTATAAATTATAGTTATTTTCAGTGTTATTTTTCACGTTTATTCAATAATAAAATATCTGCAGGTCATTTGGATCACATTTTTACAATTTTCCCATAAAGACGTTTAGACGACATTATAGGAAGAGATGAAACTCTCATTTAGGGAAGTAATTGGTTGCAAATTTTTACAATTTAGATTAAGGCTCGCTATAATTCGAGGTGTATTTCCTGGTGCTTTAAACGTGTCTTCGTTTCAAAATGTTGCATTATACCTCGAAAATAAACCGTAGACTGTTGATTGCAATAGAAACAAAAGTAACTTGGTAAACTACCTAGCAAACAGAATCAGGTACATCTGATCCGAACACAAGATTGAGGAAGAATTGGGCTACCTCAGGATATTTTGCTCATCAACTACAAACCACAGCGATTCATTGATGACAGCATTAGACGACGCAGATTCGCACTAGGGAGGATACCGTAAAGCAGGTTTTACTAAACTTACCATTAAGAGGCGACGTACCATCCTCAATAATTGCATGGCGGCTAAATGAATTAACTAAGGAGAACTTTCCCAGTGATAAAGTTAATATGACTAATAGTACAGAGAGGATCATGGGGTTGGTTGCAAAAATCAATTGACAATACTCGCCAAATCATTCATAGTCTAGAAATTTACATATATGTGCGGTAGAACATATATCGGACTTACGAAAAGTAATTTATAATAAGAATCCAGCAACATCTGCCACAGAAACTGATTAACAAAGGCTTCGCAACTCAGGAAAATCAGCTATTTCCGATCATATTTTGGCAACGGGGCACCCAGGCAATTCGACCAATTTCTCAATTCTACATAAAGCAAAATCAGAAAAATTATTATTTATTTATGAAGCTCTTTATATAAAACAAAAAGCACCTGAGGGAAATATTCATAAGTTTCATCACCATGATATTCTAATCGACTGGACAAGAATAACAAAATACAACAACAATTTACAAGTGCCCAAGAAAGACCGTACAGGCCCTCCACTAGAATCAACAAACATTCAATCGGATTGGCAACAAACTGAAGAGGAAATAACTGAGGCGAATACGGCGACAGAAGTTTACAAACTCTATGATTGTTCAACCCTGCAATCCACACTGGAGCTGTGACCATGTGAAGAATATAAATTCGCGCAACGAAGAGAAACGATGAACTACACTCGGAAAAATAGCACTCGTATATGTAACAGCGAACAATACACACAAATGGTTAATTCTAAAACTGTCAAAACAATAATGACCAGATCTCAGAAATCACTTTGCAATACAGCGAGAATGGCCATTACATACAAACAGGCATACACACAAACACAAACGCATACATATTTACCAATCAGCCAAAACAAGAAATAGAAGTAAAAACGAGTTAGATTTGTTACCACTAGCATAATCAATTGAAAACCCAGAATGTATATAAATGAACGATTGTAGATCGATGTTTAGTATTCACGAAATAAATGGCCTTTATCCACTTTGTTAGTTATATATATATATATATATATATATATATATATATATATATATATATATATATATATATATATTGCATTTCCTTTGATAGGTTTTTGCAATTTTTAATCAAATAAATAAATTGAATTTGTTATTTATTTATTTATTTTGATCAAACATCAGTCCGTTGCAATACGGTCAGAAATAAAGGAAATGATCAAATTTTGTGCATATTCTATACGAAAAATCATTTAATTGTTGATTGATGTGCAAATTTCAGTCAATCAATGCAGTTGTTTCATTTTTCGCCTACTGATATGGACATTTGTGCCAAATTAAATATATACAGAAAAATATATCAATGAAGTTATGATAGTCTTTAAATATTACCTTTAGTCTAACTTAAGGATATGCCTTACAAAATATGTATTGTATTAAAGTATCAGTACAGGAAAATTTGTAAAGATAAACTCAACATTAGAACAAAAATGTATTTTTTCTAAATTTTCTAAATAGCAAGATCTGACGTACTGGAAATTATTTTGGAATGTGCCAATATACACAGGCTATTTTAAGTTATCCTATAAAACCTATGTTGATCAAAATTACTCATACACACACACCAGTTTGCAATTGCAAATGAGCATTTTTTAAACATTTTTATTAAAAAAAATACAAAATATATTTGCATTTTGTTCAAAATATATAAAACTTTACATTTTTCTTTTAAAGATTTTACGTTTTATTACAACCACTAACGACTGAAATATGTTGTATTCATGTTGTTTTGATTTCTTGGCTTCATGATAAAGCCTCTCGGCGAATTACTAATTTTACTGTACTTTCTAAAAAATAAATTATTAAAAATTTTTGACAATAAGCCATGAATGCTAAGTATGCGCTAACAGTTTTGATTCCTACTCCAAAATTATTCACATGAAGGCGTCGCTTATAAAAAGTCCATTAACGATATTATAAATGATCAATCTAAATTCAAGCAAGATATCAAACAGAAGGATGATTCAACAAATATCGAATAAAAAATTAATGCAGTTCTGAAAAAAGACGAAAAAACACGTTTTAACGTCGACGGCTGATTCCGATATTTGATCAAAACTCATAGAAGACAGCCAAAAGACAAAACCCGTCGGAACAAACACCGCTAGATTGTGCGGGAAACCAAAAACTCATAAAGCCTTGACAGCCTCAATAATAAGTTCATAACATTTAATATGCCAATTATGTCGCCTAAACTCGCTAAATATAAACGATAAATATTATATTTTTTTTTAAAAAAAGACACCATTTGCGCGTCTATCATAAATTATTCTTCCGGCTGGATTCTAATATAAGGGGTGTATTTTCAAAGTTAGTATTTCCAAATAATTAGTCAATTTATAAATGAATAGAATAACGGTCCACACTAATGGTCACAATATATGCCTATTAGTGTATAAAATTCAGACAGAAGAAAATAATTTTTACAGAGAGCACAGAAAGCCCAAAATTTCTTTTCATACAAATTGCAACATATAATTGAAGAAGTACAGGTGGGTTGGTAAATTTTAACGAACCTCCTGGTCATCATTCAAATTGTTTAAAAAGAATTATCTTAGAATGTATCCTATTTATGTATTTAAAAAGTTTTCTCCTAGAAAATTATGGTCATGGATTAAATTATTATGTCATTTAAATCATTTTACCACTTTAAATTTTAATGAGGTAATTCAAAAATTAGGTAAAAAAACTTACACAAATTGCGTATTTTGCATACGATTTAGGTATTGTGGTCTATTTTCTAAGAGAGTATTTGTAAATGGAGGATAACCTTGGCGTTTCTTTTGGGCCTATGGAACCCACGCGAAACAGTGCTCTGCTACGTGTGTGGAATAAAATATATATATTTTTTTGAATATATACCTATTAAGTTGGTTTTTTAAATAAAAGTTTTAATCCTGTTTACTATTTTTACAATAAATATATATTAAACTGGAACAGAACTTATTTAGTGCTCATTCAATTTACAATTTAAAACGGTTATCAAATGAGGAATTATTTCATCAAACTCAAATTTTGTACGACTACAAGATAGCATTGAAACCTTATTCACTGGAAAATAACATGTAAGTAACTTTCCCATCAAAATTAGCCTCTGACAAAGAGAAATGACAAATTTTGACATTTCGAATGCCTAGTACACATCTGTTTGTTTATCGTTGAAAACTGCGGCTGAATATCAGATTTGTGGTAAAGCTTCTGGGCGTCTAACAGTTTGGCATGATTAATGTATACAAATTCTGCGTGTGCCCAATGCGCAATTGTAGCTGCAATAGTCAAATAATAAAAACGCAAATACAAGGTATATTTGAAAAAAAACTGGCCGGTAGCACAATTCCGCAACACTTTGACAAATTCAAAAAAGGAATCGTAAACCAAATCAGGCTTATTTCCATTTTTTAAATGCTTGCTAAAATGTTACCTATAAAGAAATCTGTTAATTACAGTATTATTTATTCCTAGCTAAAAAACGTTTACTATTGGCTTTATAAGCGGTGAATTATTTTTGCATACGGGTGTATCACTTTTTTCATTTTCCGATTCCTGTTTTCAATGTATCACGGTCGTATATAATTCCACGTTAGCCCATTGCTTTCCAACATTGACGATATGAAACTCTGTATATTTTCATCTTGTTAAATTCTACAGACATATCCGTTTTATAAAAATTTTCTTATTGAATACATGCTATATTGTCTTTACGTACTCTGACACATCGAATGAATTTCCTATTACCACTGAAAACAAGAACGTGTCTATGTGCTAAATCTCTCCCAATATAATCCTCACAGAAAATAATGAAGACTAAATCATTTGGAAAGTCTTTTTGTACGATAGCCGAATCAGCAATGGACAAACGATGCCGAAAATGGCATTAGGCATAATTGTAAGCAAACACTTTGAAATAGTCACTAACATTTTAATTTTTAGCATGTAAGTTTTAATTGATACCTATTAAATATGTTCAATAATATATTTATTTTACTTAAATATTAATTTATATGTACTTAAAATATTATGATAAGTCCTTCTAATAAGGTATCGATTTAACTTAAAAATCTTTGCATTATTTTATTGTTTTTTTCTTTATTTGCGAAAACATCCTTATTATATAAATCCAACACGCATTCAATGGTTTAATTATAGGGGTTTTTGTTTCTATACCATTTTTCCCAATCACGTATTAAGCAGTATTTCGTTTTACCAAACTTTTTCTTTTTTTGAGTATGAAATTCATTTTTTGAAAATTGTTTATTTTTCACTTTCGAACGTTTATTTTTATTCAATTTATGCTATTTTCGGAGACTATGCAACCTTCTTAAAAATGAATGATCTTAGTTTACCTTTATAAATTTCGCTTTGTGAAGTTTGACCAATTCATGGACGCACATTTTAGAACTTTACAATGCTTGGTTATTTTTTCTGAAATTAAAAATTAGATTTTGCAGAGCACTTTCGTTTATTTAATTGTAAATTTGTTTTAAGTCTAATTTGTCCGTGAATAAACAATTTGTATTAGCAGTAATGGCTGAAATACTATCTATTTTATAAGGAAAATATATATTGTAAACTATAAACATAATACAATGAAAAATATACATTTACATGGGCGATGTTATGTACACGTATAATTTGGCACATTTCTATGTTTAAAAATAAAAAAAACAAAAATTATACCTTTATAGTTAAATTGAATCATCAGTTTTTTTAATTGGTATTCGAGTTTTTATTTAGAATTTGTCCCAAATTATGTTGATTAGTTAATTAACTTGTAAACCTTGGTAACGCGATTTCAAGAATGTCAGCCGGCCCTTGGCATTGAATATGAATAAGAAATTACATCGTGGTATTTAAAATAATGAATTGTAAAATAATTTTCAAAAGTATGAAATGAAATTAAAGAATTTCAATATAAAGAAGACCTGACTTACCAAAATAGGCTTCAATTATAATTTTACCATTTTACAGCCAACGGCACGAATATATTGATTTTCATTCCGAAATTAACTTAATATGAATGGAAATAACAAGAAGAGTACAGAAGCCAAGGCCACTAAACCTGCCCAGAAAGTTGCTGCAAAGAAAAAGTGATAAATTAAAATTTTTATTCGACAAAAAATTACAAATGAACATTCTTTTGAATTTTTTAGAGGTGTTATATTTGTTTTATTAAAAATTGAATACCTTTATGGTTTTTGTTTGAAATTAAGCGTATATAGCTTGTTTACTCGTTGGTAGATTAACCATAATAATTATTAATTTGTTTTAATTTACTAATTATTTAGTTTTATACTTCCTTTATTACCCTTTCATTATATTCGTTATAAGATAATTTGCGATGTACTACATGACATTATTTCAATGTTTTGTATGGAATATAAAACAAAACATTCATAAGTTTGGTCACCGTTATTTGTGTGTGATTATTAAATCACCACATGGACAGATCCAAATTCATCAAAAAATGAAATTTCAATTGATGTCATAATTTTTAATGCAATTTCAAATTATCCTTGACATCATATTTTCCGGAAGACATTAAATTGCTGGTTTCAAAATGAGAAAGTGCCACGGATCAATTTGTAAAAATAATTGTCTGGGACATACCCAATATAGCGAGACCAATACGTTCTTTATAATTCTATTTACGGAAAGATTTGTAAGCATAAGTTAGGATTATTTTTAACTCAAACTCAAGATAACATGATCTCGGTAAAATTTTTTATTAACTTGATTATTTCACAACCGGGTCGAGGACAATACATTAGTTAAATTCTTTGTGTAATATTCCTCAATTATATATATATATATATATATATATATATATATATATATATATATATATATATATAATTCATTTATTTGGTAACAAAGGCCAAAATGCCTGACCATATATGTGGAGGTGAATAAAATTGTGATTAGCAAAGTATTTAACAACAGAATGGGGAAGAGTTGAGAAAGAAAAATGCTTTCATCAACTTCATGATTGTTCAATCTGGTGATAGAAAAGAGATTCCATTTGACTAGACACAATCAAATGGAGTTTACTTCATGAATTGTCCGAGCATCAATGCGGGGTAGGCTGGATTGGGACAGATGTGAGATCGAATATGATGGCGGACCGGAAGAAGACGTCGACCGACGGATTTCTTTGTAGTGGATATTGAATTTATGTAGTGTAGTATTGACCAGGATCTAGTCAACTAGATTGAAGCTTGTGCTTCTTGCAGGGTTCCCTGGCATCTGTTGAACGAGGTTGTGACTGATGGTAGACGAGGGGAAGTCGATGTCCGATGCAAACCGTCGTGTGGTCCAGCAGGCTTTTGAGTTGATGGTCTCTTGATTAAACAAAAAGAAAACGGATTGGTTGAGCAAAACTTAGTAAAGTATCCACTTTATGGATAAAATAGAATGAAAATTGAGAGAAAAAGTGGTATCAGGGAGTCAAGACTGAGAGATTTAAAACCAGAATGGAAAAGTGCAGTAGGATATAGACCTTGAATAGCGTGAGTTGGAGAGTGGGGTTGTATGTCTTGAAGCAGATCAGACGAGCCCATTTGAAGAGTTTTGAAGTAGTGTGTGTAAGATGTGGGGAGAAGTCTAGAGATTTTGAAAAATAGATACCAAGGTGTTTTGCCGAATCTATTATTTCAATATCAATCCGGGAGAGAGCAGAATGGGTCGGAGGAGAATTTCATCAAACGAGTCTTGGTGGGGTTTAGTTTGAGACAGAATTTGCTGAGTTTCGAATAGAGCGAGGATAAAAGCTCCGATATAAGGGGTAAGGAAGGGTAGCATGCTATGGGGTTACTGAATAGTATGACCATGTCACCATCCGTTACCTGCGCGAGCGTAAGGTTGAAAGTAATTGGACCAAATACGGAGTTCTGGGGAACTCCAGACCAGATAAGGACTGGCCTCCAGTAACCATTTCTGACTTTTACAGTTGCGAATTGGTTTCGGAGAAAGTAACTGATAAGATTGAGGATGTTGCCGCAGATACGCTTCACAATAACGCGGATTCAATTGCTGAAAAAGACAAAGAATCAAAAGCCTTGGATATATCCAGGAAGAGGAGAGTGCATTCAGGATCTTTAAAGAATGAGAAGTAACCGTGATTACGGATACTAACTAAGTTGGTGGAAGAGGAGCAGCCATTCAAGAAGCCATGTTGATCATCGAGGACATAAAAGTTGTTCTTAGGATTAATTTAGAGTTAAATTAGGTTGTATAAGACCCTTTCGATGATTTTAGTGAAAGGAGGGACGATAGTAATTTGGCGGAGATCTTTGAATGTGGAGATCGACGAAATTTCACTTTTTGAGAGGGGAGAGATTATCGACTTAAGCCATTCTGGGGGAAGATAGGTAGTTTCGAGGCAATGGTTAATAGCATCAGCAACCACAGATGAGTTTCCAGCCAATAATTGCAATCATGCTGACCGAAACACCGTATTAATCAAATTATTGTTCAGGTTTGGTGTTTTTTTAATTGGTTGAGTGACGGAGGCCGTTGAGACGATGAACCAGCGTAGGTTCTCAGTGTCTCCGTTGTCTAACATCTCAGAAGACGGAGTGAGAAAGGAAAGGAGTCGATGGGATATTTTAAATAGCCGTAGACAAAGCGAGGGTCGTCCGACCGAGAGAAGTTAATAAATAAGTTTTTAGACTTTTTTAGCATTTTTTGTTTAATAACAGCCGACATTATCCGGGAGATAGGAGCCGAGCGGATGCGTCTTTTGATGTGGAGCGTTTATTTGTTGATAACCAGGTTAATGTGCCCATCAATGCCTCTGTGTGCAAAGGTCCGAGTAAGTGTTGATATGCATAGTCTAGAGTTGCGTACGAGGTTGTCGCGGGCCTTAAACAAGGTGTTCAACTTGTTCGTCGCGTGTATGTGTTGAATAGAAGTGGCAGAATTAAATTGGAAGGATAAGAATTTATGGACTTTGAAAAAGCATGAGAAGATGTTGTTTGTCAAAAAGTGGTCCCTTCAGTTATTCACGTCACAGTGTCGGCGAAACTATTTCTAATTTGTGAATCGCCATAATGAATGTGTGTCTTCCCTAGGGATAAAGGATTAAAGAGGAATTAGGAAGGATGCCTGACAGTGATCGAGATTATGGAAGATCTCTCGAGATTGGACACCGGTCACCTCTTTGTTGGATTGGATACAGTCAAGTTGGTTGTTCTCTAGGGTCGGGAAGTGCACGAATTGATTTATTAGGTTATCCGCGAAAAGTTGAAGCAGTGGGCGACTTTCAGAAGTTAGACTCTTCCAGTTTACCATGGGGAGGATACGGTCACCCAGAACGATGTAACGATCAGAAAACTGGGAGATAAAAGTAGATAAAATTTGAGCCCCGCGGATGTTGTCGATGATTGAGAGGTTGGAGTGTCTGTAGCCAACACAGGTAAATATGCTTTGGTTATGTTTCAGTAACTGAAACGCGAAAAATTCTAATCCTAGAGAGTTCGATGTAAAAAAACGTTTGGGCATGAGAGAATATCGGACATAGGCAACCAAACTGCTCCCATAACCGACACTTCTGTTTCTACAAAGGAAAGTGCAACTATGGATGAGGAAAAGGTCATCGCATTGTATGGATGGGGACAGCCAGGTTTCAACAAGAAAGCATATGTCTAGCTTGTTAGAGGATAGAAATGCACGCAGTATACTGATTTTGGGCATAAGTGATCTGCAATTGATAAGAATTGCTGAGAGTGATCTGTGGGAAGGATGGTTACACCTGGAAGGAGAAGCGTGCCAGGTGTTTCCGCTGGCGGGCGGAGCGAGATCGAGGGCTGATGAGGGTGACTGATTGCTCGTTGACGAAGATGGAGTGGTCAGCGTCGATCCAGATCTCCTTTTTCCTACTTTTGTCGGGTGCGTGAGGTAACTAGAGGATTTGATAACAAGAAGGGGGCGAGATATATAGGCTCGAGGGGATGCACTGGAGCGGCGTTCGTGGAGTGGAAAGGGACAGAATCTGATCAAGGGATGAGATGAATCTATCCTGGGTGGGTCGATGAGGATTTCGGGAAAGGAAGTTGAAGTTGACGGAGCTTGGCTTTGAGCGTCTTAAGTTTTACGGTTTCTGGACGACAGCACCGGCCGTAAAAGTGACATGACAATGGGTTGTGGGTCTGGCAGTCGCGATAGAGGAAGAGGGTGCATTATTTAGTGTCTTTACGCGGCGTGGTTGGCCACGACGACGCGGTAAAGCTTGAGACTGTGGTGGAGTATGGGTTATAGATCAAGGGAAGCCCTTCCAATAGTGAGGAGGTCAGCAGGAGGGGTCTAGATGAAGAGGCTTCGCCGAGGATGCCGCCGTTAATTTTGCGGCTTTCCTTTGGATTGCCTCCGTCCGGAAATGCGCGACTAGCTGCAGAAGAAGGAGTGGTGTCCGGCTGAGTGTCCGAGCATTCTTTATGGTCCCGTGTAGTAGTGTGCAGTCACGCTTTAATTTGACTTTGCCAGACGATAAAAAGAGTAATTTCAATTTGAGATGACTAAGCTCATCGTCTGACAGCCTTTCATTTAAGGAAAGCACAAAGGAGCGATCTTTACCCAGACACACCTCTTTAAGGTGGCTGAAGTTATTCCCCAGTTGCCTGATGAGAACTACGGTCAGGTCGTCCTTTGAGATAGGGGTGCGTGGAGTTCAGAGAAAGAGGTTTCGTTCAATGCGGTTTCGTAGGACAATCTCCCTTACTACAACGTTCAAAAACTCGTCAGGTTGATGCAATAGATGGGGCTGTAGTGTAGGGATCAAAAGGTTGCTAGTCAGTTCTCTAAGAAGTCCTGTGACATCAGCCATTTTTTGCTGGGTGTCAGCAAGATTGGAGATTATCTTTTGGGCTAAGAAGGGGGTGATGGGGGGTGGCGATAAAATCTGGTTCATGGTAAGATAAGATAGAAATAGCAGATATAGTGGAGTTTATGATAAAATAGAGGAAAAGAATGGGTAATATAATGTTTATAAGAATCGGGAAAATCGGATGAATTAAGAGTAGGTCCTTGAGATATTTAGGCAAATTCCAAGAAGATTGTGTAATTTAATTTCAGGTGTATGCTAGAGACGAAATCAGACAACAAATCACGAGAATCTAAAATAAAAACAAATCGATTGATATCTTACTTAAAATTAGAGAATTACTAGGAAACTACAAACCCACGCACTATTGAGGTCATTGTCAGATATATATATATATATATATACTCTATATATATATATATATATATATATATATATATATATATATATATATATATATATACACAATAATTAGCTAATAAAATTCATTGTACCATTACTGTGTGCAAAAAAAAGAAATTTTATCAGATATAAGAAAATAATATTTACCAATATACATGCGCAAGTTGTCGATCAACTTACGTAGGCCGATCGACCAGACGGTTAATTACTCGAATAAGAGTATATTGCAACTTAAACGCCTGTTTTAAATCAAATGGTGAATACACGTCTGCTATTGCCCAACACAGCATCGAAACATCAAACGTATGTTCTCCAGACGTAGCATTCAAAGTAATTACTAAATGCAAAAACAAAAGTGAGCTGGCCACATACGAAGCCTTATGGATAAATAAATTGCAGCCGGATTTATGTAAGCAGAAGAAGCACGTACAAGCATTGAGCTTAAACTGGATGTGACGCACGCAATTTGATTGGTTCACGTATTTCCTATCTTGTTTGGGTTTCCAAATTATATATAAAGATATCGTTCATTAGTAGATATTTGAGAAGACCATGCAGAAAGAAATATTTTCGTTACATTTGATAAAATTTCTTTTTGTTTTTGTACACAGGAAAGGTACAATGAATATATATATATATATATATATATATATATATATATATATATATATATATATATAATGGTATCTCTATTTCTTTGAAGCTGCCAAATGTAATTTAAATAGTTATTATATAGCTTCACGCAATCTCCGATTGTTTAGCCTTATAATTAAAAAATGTTTAAAACAACGCCACAGCCATATTTTGTAGGTTCAATAAATTACAATGTCAAAATTGTCTGCTTGGTTCTTTACGTCAGAAATTTGGTATTCGTTACACCTAAAAGTAAGTACTAACGCAAACATATCCTAGAATATAACGGAATATTGCGTGTTCTACGCGACCACTTGGTGCTTTTGATTTATTTTTAGTTCCTTTGCCAATATTCCAAGTTTTGGAAACCGTTCAAGGAAAAAGGCCTGACAGTACTATATATATTACTGATGCGATAAAACCTGTAGACTTTATAGACGTATATTTATGGATTGTGAAATGCTTAGTTCATAATAGCATATATATGCGTGTTTATGTGTTTCTATGACTATAAAAGAAACTGACACGTTGATCATTTTAACAAAACAGGAAGCAGAACTTTTTTTATTTTGGTTCATCGAATTTTAAACATATATATGATCATACAAATTACAGATTTGGTCAATTTTGTAATTCCATAATTTAAATTTGATCTTTCTCGTAAATTCATACCATGGTTCATTGTGGTGTGTTCTCATGTTTGAAGTTTGTGTTAGTTCTTTTATTTTATTTCTTTTAAACATATTTTTTAATGCATACTTATAAATATGGCCTATTACTTCTCATAGCTTTAAAAGCTCGAAATACTGTGATGGATTCTTTCGTGTGTATTATCAAAAATTTCTTATTGAAGTCACTTTAACATATGAGTAGTTTTAGTTCAATTTTAACGTTTGTTGTGCTAAGCATTGCATGTATGCATAATAGTGTTGAAGTCAAACAGATTTTGCATATATACTTAATTCACATATGTTTTGAAGTGTTGAGATCTAATTTAACATGAATAGATAGTAATGGGGCATTTATCGCTTGAAGTACATATGATCTGTAGATTTGTTTTGGTAAGATTTTATTAATTATCCTAAAATACTTTAAAATATACCAATTTGAATAGCCTGTACATCTCTACTTTTCACAAAACAGGTATAGATCAAATAAAATATACGTATGTAAACTAATCGCGGGTATGCATGTATCCAAATTTGTCTCCTTTACTAAGCTCTTTGTAAATTACTGTAATAAAGAATATACTGACAAATCTTACTTGATTTCCTAAGAACCGGTTTCGTGTAGGTTCGTTCTATGTCTTTCTACATTCATAAATCTATTAATGTGGAATATAATTTATTTCTTCAACTAAAGTACACAGAATTCTTTTACGGCAGTGAGTCTTTGATATATATTCTTTGATAATGTATAATATATTCATTTTGAACAAACTGAAAGTAAGCAATTTATCGGTGAGAAAATATCGTAAATTTACACTCCATATTGTGCTTAAGAATGATTATCGTACAATTTCTAAGTGAAAATAATTTTATGGCATTAATTGTTATATACAGTAAAGTACCAAAAATGTTTTTTTTCCGTTGGCCTAGATTTCATTTAGCATGTTTCATTGTATCGTATGAATGCCAGGCATTACACTGAAACTAACAAACTGCGCACTGCAAACACAAGTAATATATGTTATATGTTTCTTGAAATAAAATTATTGCTATTTTGCATTATGTACTAGTAATAAATAAATTCGAATCAGACCAGAAAAATAAACCAAATTCAGTATTAGGAAAATGAATATTCTCATGTCCATATGCTGAGTTTGGTTTATTCTTCCGGTCTTATTTGAAACAATATGCTATTAGGTACGCAAAACATAATGCGCAGTTGAATATATTAGTTCTTCAATGTGAACAATATATGCTTGTTAATTAGATAGTTAAACATTGTTATATTTATCGTGGAATGTTGGAACTGATAAAAATCTTGGCATGACGTATGTATTTCCCCGAGTAATAGATGAATCACAAGTCATTTTAATTTTCAGTTTTGTTGAAGCTAACATAACTTGAAATCTAGTGTGTTAGTACCATGCATCAATTTGGAATTCGAAAAAAGTGTACGCATATACGCATTACACGCTTGGCATATATGGTATATATAGTGACATGGCATTGGTATCGTATTGTCGAAAACTTAAAATAAAATTAATTCCATTACTTCTTGTATATACATTTGTATAGAAACATTTACTTAGTGGATGTAGGTTATAGTACTACCTGGTACTAAAAACCTTTTCCCGCAATAAACACAAAACGTAAGAATAAATTAAATTATACCTTTTGTTCATTCTGGCACATACTAAACCTTGTGATCCTATTTAATTTGTTATTTTGGTTGCTATACTTAATTTGCATTTGAATAAACGTAGGAATTCCACGCTTCATTTAATTAAATGCGCAATGATTTCAAAGAAATTACTTTAATGCACGATTGCGTAACTCTAATTCACTTTCTAAGAATTCAATTTAAAGAAATTGGTTGGGTTTTTACAAAATATTCGTAGAAGTTACAAAAATATTCACTTGGGTTATACTAAACCTGTTATAAGTATTTTTAAAGCAGATGTAAAAACTAGTATAAGTGCAGTATCGTACCAATCTAAAGTTATTAATGATTACATAAATTCCAATAGGAATGTTGCAATTCGTGTCTTAGTTAAAAATAATTAAACGTATGTAAATTTCAATTTGGTTCGACTCGCCTATTGAAAAAATATGAAAGCTTAACTATCAGTCAATTTTACTTACTGATAACTAGCCAAATATGAAAATGGACTAAAAATTATTAGAAAAATTTATGATCATACGTTTTCTTTTCTGCATTCCTCGGCACGGGATTAAAAGTTCTATGTTTTGCTATAGCAAGCCGTTTTTACTCCACGAAGCATAAAAAAAATTGCATTGAAATACTATTCTTAATGTTTTCAGCTCGACCGGCTACCATAGCTCGTTGTGCAACAAGGAAAATATTATAGATGAGCAATATTCTACCTTGGATTCCCGCGAACCAATCTTATTTATTTAAATTAAGAAGTAATTTTCTTTTATAAAAAAACATCCATAGCGTGTTTGATGTAAGCCATTTCTTTGAATCCTTAGTATAAATAAAAGTAATTCTGGTTTTGCGTCCTTTTCAAAAGAAAACTGGCATATAGTGCATTTTATTTAGATGTGGCTTCATTGATATTTTCGTTGTTAAGATTAATTGTTAGACTAACTAAATTGTTTACACGACTCTCAGCTATTGATATTGGAATTCAATAGAACAGATTTTAATCACACTTCATGATAAATTCAGCATCAAATCATCCTTTTTTGCAAATTAATACATTGCTGTTGTGACGTTTTTACTGTCCAGCCCACAACGACTTTCGATATATTTTCATTTTTAGACGGTGATGCTAATATATAATTAGTAATATGCGTTAAAATAGCAGTGCAGTAGAGTTAGAGGTATCTAGCTTGCAGACAATTTGTTTTTCATGGTCTTACGTAATATTTATTTATTTTATTTATGCGGCATCTTCATTTATGATTTTGAAATTATCATCAATAAAACAAACGATAGTTGTCAGGTATTTGAGCGTGAGACAAACAAAAATTTCACTGAATAAAATTAACATGGACAAACTATCGTCATTCACACTTGGAAATATTTAATCCTTATGGATAAGAGCAGGATGTTACATCGACTGACGAGGAGCATACTACAATACACATATTAGGTAACTAACATAAGATATGATGTTCAGAATTTTGTTAGTCTAACATAAATTTAATGTGATTAGAAATATTTGGAACAAATACATTTCTTATTATAATCAAGGTTGTGATCTTGATTAAAACACTTGGCCCATTAATTATTTACATATGTCAGAATAAACTAGGAATTGTATAGTGCTGAAAAGGACTTTCATCTAGTAGACCTGTTATGTCCTTATTTGGAACTCATCATGTATTAGTCATAATTTGCTGCGTAAAGGGCTTAAAACTTGGCACGTCTGCTTCTGAATCTATTGCTTTATCCACTGAGCTACCCTGTTACATTGGTTAGAGCACCAGCTTCCGACGCAAACGTGTCAAGTTTGGAGCCCTGTCTGCAGCAAATACTGGCCAGTACACGATGAGTTCCCCATAAGTACGAAACCGCTTTATTGGATGAATTGCCTTTTCTACACTATACATTTCTAAATTAAACTGTCATGTAAAAGTAATAAGTTTGTTGGGTGTTTGTTTGAAGATCGGAATCTTGGTTTAAAGTATTGCTATCACCGCCCGCGCAACCAATGTTCGTTTAAACATATATTTGATGTAATAATAAGTACTGCTCTCAGTTTGTGTTACACATACATTTATTGTACAAGTACGCGGTCGCCGAATACGCATGTGGAGATAATAGAATAAATTTAGCGAATTTGACATAGTCACCATTACTTATTTAGATTACCGGTCACATGACTTAACCAAACCACAATATATCAACACCAGAAAGTTCGGTTTTAAAGAGTTATAGATTCATCCTCAAAATAGGAAAAAATGGGAACCATGAATATCAATTGATTGAATGTATTGTTCACTAACATGATGGTATAATGCATAACATTTCAACTTTAATAATACAAAACTTGGAGATAAAAATCTTAAGAAGTTATGTTTCCTATCACAATTATACTTGTCTTTTATTCAACCATGAAAAAGTATTATTATAATAAAAATTAAAAATATCAGCAGAATTGTAGATTTTTTCTAGTTCAGTACATGAAAATCCAGAAGCCATCTTAGATGTAGGCGTTTCTCTAAGCCCCTTTAGCAATTGATTGTAAATTTAGTAAATTTTCGAAAAAGAATAACTTGCTCGGAACATTCCCCATCAATGGAAGTTATATTCCCAAATATCCAGATCTAGTTAGAACTTCATGATTCTTTCAAATTGGATTCATATAGGTACCAGTCCACTGGTTCAAATAGAAAACATTTATGCAATAGCAGATTCTCCGAAACCATAAATTTTGCAGTGATAAAAATTCTAATCTATTTGCGTATATAGTGCAGGAGATAGGACTAATTTTTTATAAAACTTTTCGTTGTGCAGCTTCTATCTTATTGGACACACCCTTTTTTAAAGGATTGCAAGTAGTGGCAACATATTCTAGTATCAGTCTAACCAATGTTATATAAATTTTAAATTTTATGTCATTCAATAGCATATTTCTATTGATTAGTGCCCATCTGTTCTTGGCACTGCCTACTATCCTTTCGATATGTTTCCCAGCAGAAGCTGTCCATTGATTAATTATGCTTAAATCTTTAATTTATTGCATACTTTTAATCTCAAAAACGTCATTATTCACAACATCATGAAAATAAACATAATTAAACACTTTCCTATTACCTATATCAAAAGCTCTCGAGTTTTTACTGTTTATTCTCAGCCCTAGTGTTATCAAATATTGACTTAAATCATACAAATCTATTGTCGCTCTACTTTTTGGAGAATTCAACATTTTTTGATTAATTGGAAAGATTATTTTTAAACCTTCAGCGAATTTGAAAACTCGACCGTTATGGATCTGCGTTTCCAAAAGTGCAAATACGATTTTAAATTAAATTGGCCCCAAAATTAATCCCTGTGGAATGCCATTTTTTACTCTTTTCGATTTTGATATCCAATCATTTACTTGAATACTAATTTTACGATTAAATATATATTATCTAGGTAATCTAAAAATATTAGGATCAATATTCAATAAAATAATCGTATTCAAAACAGCATCAAAATATATAGAGTGCAAAACTTTTGAGATATCTATAAATACATTTAGTGCATCTAACTTTTTCTCACCTAATGTAATTACATGTTTCCACATAGAATACATACCAGTAGTTGTCGATCTATCTTTTGTAAAGCCAAGTTGACATATATCAGCCGTTTTATTATCTACAAAAACGTAAGGATAACAGAGATTAGTCTAAAATTTCTGGCGCACGTTGGTTTATTTTCTTTTGACAAGAAGAAATGCGTTACGTTAAGGTTATATGCCGATTCGTAAAATACCGAAAAAAGGCTAGTATGAAACGCATTCCATTATAATATTATTCATTTTCATTGATAAATATGTCATATGGTTATAATTCCATTACCATGACTTTAATTCTTTTTGTGCCACGTCTGATGCAGATTTGAAATTACATCACAATCATTTCTGAAAAAAACTAGGAATATAATCATTTTTTCAAAATTTTTAATTCTCATTGGCGACATTTTAAATTTAAACTCAACTTATAGGTTATGAAATAAAAGTTTATCTCCTACCTATCCTGAATATCGAACATATTTTATACTTTATCAGATAGAAAAGAAAATAAAGAAATTTATCAAAGTCGCGTTGTTTGCTCGAAAGAAGCCTCTTCCATGTATTTTGTGTTTCTAGCCACAGAAAATAACAGAAATATATTCTGGCAAATATGTAGGGTAGTATTGACCTTCATTGGTCATTCTGACATGAAAGGCAATTTTCGTGCAACGGAAATCAAATAGACAGTTAAATTACGCAAGGTAAAATTTATGCCCATTGAGAAACAACATTTTGTTTTTTTGTTAATGTAAGCCTTGCAAAAATCTTTGTCCTAATTTTTAATTAAATTATGGAATGATTAAGAAAACAACGCTTATATTTGCTGAAAATAAGTTAGATATCTCAAATTTATAAGCAAAAATTCAGGTAAAAGTCGATAAATATCATGGGTAATAAAATTCTAATACAAAAAGTTACTTACAAGATAATGCAATTCAAAGGTACAACATCTTTTGTTTTGGCAATGTGTGTCACAATCGCTGTTTTTCTGAATTCCGCTCAATCCAAATCAACTGAAATCAAATATTCTGGAAACGATAGTACACAGTACAACATGACTTATTCATATACTTGGGAATAGTTACAAATAACGTTATTTTAAATAATAAGCATAACTCATTTGTGAAATATGTGGCACATTCGATCTTTGCAAACTGTTTTTGTTAATAAATAAAAAATTTAAATTTAAATTCGGAGATATATTGCGTTTTCTGGACATGGAAGGCTTTTGCCTAACCAAAGATGATATAAAAGTTTTAATGAGTACCAATTTCATCGCGCTAGTGTATAATGAAATTTTCTTTGTTTTTTCTACTTGGCAAATTGCATATAACCATTGCATTGTAAAATGAAATTATTACTATATTTCCTTTAATAGCACAAATAGAATCCAAATTAATAATAGATTAAACATTAAAAAAAAATTTAATATTCAAACTCATTTCATTAGAAAACTTCATTTTAGCAGGGATTTCATTTAATAAAAACAAATATCTCCCCTGTCCTTCATTAGAACATGCAAAACGCAAGTTTTTGGTGCAGTTTTTAAAATTGGAAGTAGAAAAAATTATTGGCTTACGTAAATCTAATATGAGTCCAGACAAGCAGCTTTTTCTTACGTCTATAAGCCTCAGTTGTGTAAAACTGATGCATTAAAATGGACATATGAGCAAACTCTTTGCATATACTAACATAATTGCAATTTATGGTTCGCAATTTTCAAAAATTTTGCAAACTTCTTGTTGTCTAAAACATTTAAAGTTTTTAATAAATGTATGTTTTTGCTCTTAAACGCTCAAATTTAACTAATCGTGAAAGGTATAGTAAGGTTGGGGTTTCTTTTGAAACCAAATACTTGTTTGAATAAAGCTTTTATTTTATGCATACTTTGTAGAGGCTACTAGCCTTTTCGTGACTGATAACCCCATAGATGCCAGATCGTGTGTAGTCCTTAAATTTACAGTAATGTAGGGGTACTTTTC